>JAFREQ010000012.1:7252500-7490000 GCA_025331565.1 Holacanthus passer | reverse complement strand
TGTCGGCAAGCAGAAAGAGGGGTTTTTATCCAAATACGTAATATGATAACGGAAGAGTTATCAGGCCTGGCTCCTGGCGAGGTGAAAGACTCTACACATAATCCATCTGCTGTCTCTTTGTTGGCTGACAGGGGTCCAGACGCTCGTCCCCTCCGCTAGTTTTCAGAAGAAGTCGTGTGGTTTGTCATGTGGTTTCCTTCAGGACGCTTGTATGTTGGCTAGAGTTTCTTCTCACAATGCCACATGGGTTTGGAGTTCATGAACTTTTAATAAGAAAAGCATTAGCTCACATTGTGTTTTGGTTTAATTAAAGGTGCCAATAGCAACCACAACATTGTGAAATTACATCTGTGCTAAATTCTTTAATCTGCTTTCTAGTAGCGACTTTGTTTTCAACCATTTTTTGTTGCTTTGAAGCAGACGTGTGTTTTTAACTATTACCATCTTTTGCAAACAAATATATTAGTGTCTCTCTCCATTTGGCTAAAGGATGTTGCTAAACTAGCCACTATATCTTCCATTGTCAGTAATACACCTGCTTTAAGTGGCAACAACCTGAATGCTGAAACCAGTGTAGTAATTAAGTTGAGATATAGTTCCTCTATCGTATCGTATTTGATTGACTAGGAAAGCTCTCAAATTTGGTCTACAATCACTCAGATCAAAGGTTTGACCTCTAAATGAACCAAGTGGTTAGTTTCAAGCTGCAATTAAAAGTGATTTGAGGTATGAAATATTACTAAAAGGTCCAGTGTTAACAATGAAACTGAGGCATAGTAAAATTTCCTCATCAGAGAGCTCGTCTTTAATTGCTGGGCTTTTCATTATTGAGCTGTTATCTGCACACTTGAGCTCCTTGTAGATGTAAATGGGCTTTTCTGTTTCTAAGATTTTTGGTTATATTAGGTAATCTGTCACTCCCAGTCCATTCAGTCCAATTGTAAACCAATGCAAGTGTCCACCAGTTGTAAAATTTAAAGGAAAAAAAAAAAACCTGATTGTAAATTTTAAACTCCTCACAGCTTGAGTATTTTATGACTCAATTTACAAAGCCCTGATCAGCAGTTTACTGGATCCAGTCCTCCTCAAATTTTAGAACTGTAACACACCCACGCTGGCAGACTACAGTGCATGTTTACTAATGTAATTATTGAGTGCAATCATGTGAAATTGCTAATCAGGGAGCAATTTTAGCTGCTATAAATTGGGAAAGACATCCCCCTTTGCAGCACTGATTATGACAGGCCTCCCACACCCCTGTTGCATCGAAATGCTCCAGATCTGTTGTGTGTTTTTACACTTGTACATGAAAGAAAAGTCCACTATAGGTATATTTGTAGAATCACAAAGAGCTAATTATAATTAAGTTTCTATACACGACAGGAAACATCTCAAGTTAGTGTTTTTATTCTGCAGCGTCACACTCTGATGCTTCCAGGAGCGAACTCACACTGAATGCTATTTTTTTTTTGATGCATTGGAAGCAATAGGGAAGAGGACACTCTGAATACTGATAAGAATCAATTCACAGCAAGTTATCAATACAATTATTTCTGCTATTGCTTGTCATTTTACAGCGATATAGAAAGTAAAATGTAACCCGTTGAACAGTAATTATGGGCAAGAAGCAGCTTTTAAAAATTGATTGAACAGTTTTTGGGTTTATTCCAGTAACTGGTCCGTATCATCCAATGTGTACAAAGCAGAACAGGGAAAACAGATAGCTCTTTGTTGATTCACAGTAAAACTTGCAAACATCACACTTGTCCACTGGGCACACACACACACTGTAGAGAACTTTTTTGTGAGGTGTGTTAAAGCCAAAAAAAAATCCTGGCTTAGTGTAAAAAAAAAAGAACACAAGTCTGGCCAAGACTTTCCTGCAGCAGCCAGTTAGATCAGTTGAAACAATAGCAACTGTCTCCTGGGTGCTTTATTTGTCCGTATCACAGTGAAATGGATGGAGGAGAGCTATAAATCTTTATTTTGTCATTGATGCTTGCATTACAGAACTTTTTCTTTTTTTTTCACTTTTTCAACTCGGGACCCAAACTGAGTCGATTTATCTTCTTCCCCCAAGATACAAGCTCATGAAAAAATCCTGGCACTCCTGTCATTGAGAGACCCAAAAAATACGTGTCCATTTCTGGCTCACAATACTCATATGAATTATCACTGAGGAGGTGCAGCTCTTACCAAAATGTTACTTACGCGCCTAATTCTCACCTCGTAGGCCTTTGCAAAGAACGTTTAATTGAAACAAAAAGCTCAATCTTGTTAATAGAGGTTGCGCAGAGAGACTTTCTTTGCGGGTATTTCAGCATGCATCCCAAAATTTGAATTCCATTAGCCTCATCCCTCTTTCTCAGACTGTAGGTCAGGCCCTACACCTGTTGCAGCAGCGATCCATTTTCATGAGGCCGAGTCCTGTGAGAGAAGGCAGGAGGCTCAATTTCTTCTATGAGCCTCAAACAGAGAAAGTTTGGTAACGTCTGGATGATAATTTAGCCAATAGTGGGAGTGTTTATAGTGTGACACCAGGCTGACTCTTGTCCCAGTGTCACGTCAAATGCTTGTTCGCTTCTCAGTGGGAAATTTTTTTGTCGGTAGATGGTGATTCTTCTTGTTCCAGATGTGTTTCTGCTCAGTTTGAAAGGATTTCAAAGTAAAAAGTGTGTGACACTGCGAGACTTGAATACTGGGAGGAACTCAGGCCTCCTCCAGAGTCCCATTAGTGGGTTTGCCAGGGCGAGTGTTTACTGTGTGACACCAGAGTGACTCTCGCAGAGGAGCTTTCTGATGTCACACACTGGCTCAGCTTTTCAGAGGAGCAGAAGAAGAAGAAGACTTGGTTTTGGTAGATGTATTTGGAAAGAACAGATCCCCGTGAGACTTTAACAAAGCTTGATCCTTCAGCTTTTGTGGGAGCATTTAGGATGTAACTCCACAGGGGAAATTCCTGATCCAACATGTGTAGTCCCTCTTTGTCTTACCTAATGGGATTAGAAAGCAAGCAAGGCATAACACATGTCTGGAATACGTCCTAAGAAATCAGAGAAAGCCAACACATTTTTTTCAACCGAACACATTTTTATTAAAATATTTACCCCACTGTATTCTCAGCTGCGTTATTCTCTACATCATTTTTTTTGTTTCTAAATCCCGACTTTTACCCTTACATATGTTAAAATGAATACCACATGAGGAGAGTGTCCATGTTGAAAGGGCATCAGGCTCAATGTGTGACCACAGAGTAACTTCAGACATCCAAACTGAAATGAAAGGATTAGCTGAACCTCAGGTTAAGCTGTTTTCCAGGAGTCCAGCTTCCAAAATATGTATTAATAGCACTGAATTTGTTCAATTTGAATGACCCGTAAATATAAAAGCTACAACAAAGCCATCATCATGTTATTATATTGTATATCATGTTATTATGTGTCATACATGAACAAAAACAGACCCGCAGTAGGTATGAATGTGTTCTCTACAAACCACAGAATCATGGAGAAGACATTAAATGAGACGGTTTTAATACACCCTGAGGCCACTAAAATACAGACTGTGAAAAAACCAAAAGTCAGGAAGAATGCACCTGTGTTTTGTACAGTCTGTCTTAAAGTCAAGCCAAGCATAAAAGTTTGATTGGAGGCGGTTATTGGCAAACTAAAGGCCGAGGTTGAACAGCCCACAGTAGCAGATGAAGCAGCTTCTGAGTTTGGTTTCCATCAGTCGCCTGTATGTTAATTGTCATAGAAAATAACAGTGTTACTGTTGGTTTAGTCTGAAGACTTAGAGGAAATTCTTCAGAGCATTTAGAAAGGGCTTGTGCTAAGAAGGTTCAACCTACAATTATCAAAGTGCACCTAATATTTAATATACTCACTGTTGCCTACATCTGTGGCTCTCAGGGTCTGCCAGGTAATATTGGACCACAGGGACGACAAGGACCTCCTGGACCCATTGTAAGTCTTTTTTTTCTCATTGCTCTCATTTTGGTCTGTCATACCACCCTGATACATGAACCGACTGATCCTTCTGCCTCCTCTCACCTTCCTCCTCCATCTGTCTCTTTCTCTTATTGCCTCTCAGGGATCCCCGGGAGCACCCGGAGCTCCAGGACCTGGTGGGTCAGCAGGGTCCCCTGGAGATCAAGGACTTCCTGTGAGTGAAAACATTTATTTTGTTAAACTTGATGTGAAAAAACATCCTCAAGATACAAAATTCTCTATACACTTGGCTTGGCTGAAGCTCATTAACCTTGACCTGAACCTTATTACCTGCCGTATAAACCCAAACAAGGTTTAGGAACTTTAAATACATGTTTGGTTTGCCGTATTCCCAAGAGGCCTGTGGTGTCGACTGTGAGCTAGTTTCACAAATTATGCCTCCACTCAAGGCAGCACAGGGATGATAACTAACTTATCCAAATTCATGATAAAACAAGGAGGACGTGACCTCTCCACCACTTCCTCCTCCTCTTTAGATATTTTTCTCCCTAAATTTACAGGAGAGCAACATTATCAGAGCTGCATCACATCAAGTGACAGATTTGCTTCAAATCTAAATAAAATTGTAGTTTGGTTCCAGCTCTGACAAGTAGCTCATTTTTCACGGGTTGTTTGTTTTTCTCCTTTTTGTCCTGATCCACTTTCTCATTTCTTTTCTGGTAACTGGAAACAGCCTGTTAGTATTGGACACATTCCTCATAATAACAAATGTATCATGTACTTCTCAGTTAGTTTTGCTAATGCTGCTGACCTTTTTAGAATATTCAAAAGACAACTCCTGGTGCATTTATCTCATGAGGCCACTTTTACAAGGATATTGATATTATTATTATATATTATATGTAATGTAAATATCACAGTGAGACTGATTTTTTTTTCTGCAAAAAAGAAGAAAGATGTGCAAGTGACACGACACAAGCATAGAAAAGGATGCGAAGGAGAAGATGTTTGGTTCCAAACTTTGTGTAATGCTAACAGGAACAGATGATACTGTGATGTTGGTGACAGCTAATCTAGTCTCGGGTCAGCTCTGCAGGCCAGCAGCAAAGTTTGGCTCAGAGAGGGAGAGCTATAAATCACTTACCGACACCGTCTCCCCCTCACGCACGCACACAAAAACAATGAGAGCTCACATCTGCCTCATCTCGCTCGCGTAGAAGACACAAACACCCCATGTGAATGTATGCACACGCCCAAACGGAGACACAAAAAAGAAAATCAGATTGCACTTTCCTGAGTCATAATCTCCTGAACATCTTAAACTTTTAGTTTCAAACTCCAGCTCGACACTAACTTGCTGATTCAGTTCCTGTTCTGCCCCCTGCAACCCTTTGCCGAGTTTCTGCTGCAAGAGAATATTTTCCTCTTAAACAAGTTGGTTTTTATCTGAAGTAGCAGCCATTTAAATCTGCAGGGGACTTAAACATTTTGCTCCATTGTGTCACATTGACCTTAAGACGTGGAAGTCAGTCCTACCAGGACACAAAAGTGCCACACATCTGTCTCTCTGCAGAGAAATTTGTTGAAGGACTTTGGATTTGTGCCACTGAAGGCAAGACAGAGAGTAAAGACGCAGCGGAGCAGGAGTTTCTGTCCTTGCATCTAATATGAAACACAAAACTGTTTTAGGAATGATGTGATTCATTTGGAAATGTTATGCTCTATCTATCAAGATCAATGTTCCTAAAACTTCATAATACAGAGCAGAGCAAAACATATTTTTCTAGCTTATTGTCAGGTCTTTGCAAATTACACATCTATATGAGAATTTCTGGTCAACTGGTTCAAATTGTCAGTTTCGAGGAGGCAGAAAGAAGTGACAGATGTCCCTTGTTGATACCAGCAAAATCCACCTTAAATAGGCAATTGGATTGGTTTACTGTTTCACTGACTGTCTCACATACCTCTGTATCACAAGCCTATCAAGTTGTTGTGGCTCTTGATGTCCTGAGTGTGCGTCAATGAGTTCAAGTGTGTGTGTCTGACCCAGACAACATACTGTTTCTGAATGTGGTTTCCAGTGACTCAACCACCTGAGGGTTTTTGAATTTATCTTGCTTGACTTGGTAGCGAGCGGCCTTATGTTTGCCAGTTACAAAAGAAAAAAAGCAACAATCTCCTTGTGACTGTTTTATCAGTCCACATTGAAGTGCTGCGCAAGAGGAAATAAACGTACTTCCCTGTGCAGATGAACTGTAAAACCTTTTGAGTGAAAAAACATTGACTCTCCTACGTTGGACAGACTCTGCAGATACAGGGCACTATGGGAAGATGGTTTTGATGAAATAATAAAAGAAATTTTTATGAGACATTTTCCTGTCTTTTTAAGTTCAGATACTTGTTTTGGCTGCCACACAGTTTGATTTGGTCTTTCCATGTCACCCTGATAAGACAGTAGACATTTATGTGCCCAGGAAGACTCAGGAGATCCAGACAGACACGCGGAGGACATCCAGGAGAGAAGACTTTTATTGTGGAGATCTGCGCTCAAATTCAGCAGCTATGTCAAATGTTGGCACAGGCTTTCTATCATCTGTAATATAATATGCATGTGATATGCCAGGCCTGCACACTCATTCTCTATCCTTCTTTATCCACCAACCCATTCGCACACAAACACGCATCCAGCCAGCCAGTCGGTGGTCAAGGACACATTTCCCCAAGATAAACAAGTCTGTATTCAAAAGCTGTAACAGCATCAAACTGATATTTATCATATCAGCACACGGTCCCGTGGCCAGGAAATATTTGTCTTTTATTTGCCTCTGGATTACAATGCGCTACCCTGTGATATGCATTCGCAGGCTTTATGTGTTCGGCAGGTTTTTGTTTGCACGTGTGTGTTGTGAACAGATATGCATCTGTGTGCTTTACACTGTTGGCAGTAGCAGAAATCGAGCCCATCCAAGGCACAGAAATTGCTCTCTGCTTGTGGGCGACCAAGCCTTGGGACTTATGCGTGTGTTGCCTGTAGGACACAAAGAACCTGGACGCACTGTAAAGCTGAAATGCATTTAGTTGTAGCAGCTGTTAGATCATAGAAGAAAGTGTTTGTGTGTGTTAAAGAGGCATAAAGAAAAGGAGAGAGATGGAGAGTAATGGGGTGGGGACATTAAAGGAGAGAGGGAAAGAGAGATGAGCATGACTCTTTCTGCGCACACATCCCAGTCGAATGTTTATTCTCCTCCTGTGTTTTTATGTTCCAGGGTCCTGCTGGTACCAAAGGCGATAAGGGAGAAAGAGTAAGTCACTCCACTCTCACACTTCAACGACTGTTTAGAGCAAATCAGGTTTTACTGCACCATTTGCAGTGGAAATCTTGTTATTTTACCGAAATAAAACTCAGACTATTACTCACTAATGCTTCACAACCTTGTTTTGAAGAAACATGATTACTCTCCAGTACACTTTCACTGTTTCACATTCGTCTTTTGCACAAACATTCACTTTATTTCTCTCTTCCTTCAACCTTGTTTAGAGCAAACCAAATCGAATCAGTGTTCGCGGTTCAAATTTGCAGCAGAGCAGGGTCTGTATTTTTGCTGACACAGTAGCCAGGCCATCACCGCCGAGGGCTTGAAACACACGCGACTTGCCAACTTTAATCGAACCTGTAATTCCTGTTTTTGCCCCATTTTATCAATTGTTAGGGACGTTTGTACCTCGCTGCAGTTAATTTTCATTGGAAGACTCAACATGAAAAAGACATGACAGGATTTTCTCTTCTCTGTTTTGCATTTTGTGGGTTGGCCCAGTTGTAAATGAAGCTGGTTAGATTCTGGTTATCATCTTACAGTAATAATTGAACAGAGGAGGTAACGAGGAGACGAAGTAAACATTTACTACACTGCATTATACTCAACTAATAAGGGCCTAGTGCCAATCAAACAAGTCAAAATCAATATCTTTTCAGTAGAATATTATTTTGAGGGGCTCTCCTAGGGATTTAGTGTTGTACTTCTATAAAGTAGGGATAGATTAAAAAAATAATGGTTAATTTCAAAGCACCATCCTGACTGTTCTTCCCCAGAATGGGGTCAAGAGCCACTGGATGCTGCTCTTCCCGTGATGCAACTCGACAGTGCTATTCATTAGACTCTCTTCCTGTCTCCTAAATGCCCACTTCTTTCAAAAGCCACACATCCAGTTGTGTACTGCCAGTCTGTTAACATTTTTTAGGTTGTAGGCCTAAACCAAGATAACCCTAATTAACATGAGTATGACACTAACTCTGGCAAACACCTCCAGAGCCACAGATAACATACGACTGCATTCATGGGTACCAACAGTGACAACTTAAGTCAGTTCATTTCAAAAATGTTATCAAGTTATCAACTCATTTTCAACTCCGGCTTCAGGTCACTAGAATATCGAGTGAGGCTCAAACATCAAGTCAAATCTCCAATAAAAATGTGACTACAGTCCGACTTCTGCCCTCACGTACAGTTGGACGTTTTGCTTGCTTCATAGATCTGCTCATTCAAAACCAATACAGAGGCCCATAAAGCCATTCTGGTACTTTCCAACAGCTACTGTAGTGCACAATAAGTGTGGTAACATATCCCTTCAATGTACCAATAACAAGAAAGTGCCTTAACACTGTCTTCTAATAAAGAAACCAATGATTCTGTTTGATATATTTCCCACTGCTAATTCCAGCTATCAACTGCAATAAAAATAAAAGGTTGGTTTTAAAATGTTATTCTGTAGGATGTCAGTTCGGCTGAAGTACAGTCAAAGTCAACAAAGTTATGATCAAATATTTTATAGAATTGCATTTTGATTTATCCATAATTGTATAATTAACGAATCTCTCTATTTTGATCTCATCTGTTATGGCCAATATAAATATAAGAGGGCTTCAGTGTGTGGAATAAAGGTGGAGTACACTCATTAAAAACACCCACAAAACACCCACCCACTCATTTATCATCCACTGGTCTGGGTGTTTGTGTAGCTGTGGTTGCTCACATAGAACAGTGCTCTGATCCGTCCACTGTGTGGTCGTGTAATATCAGACTGTAAAGAGCTCTGTGTTTGTTCTTCAGGGTGATGTGCAGTCCCAAGCTGCTGTGCGTGCCATCGCACGGCAAGTGTGTGAACAGCTCATCCAAAGTGAGTAATCACTGATATTTCCACATTAACACCACAAAGTGATGAAGTACAATTTCTTTGCTGAAAATATTTCTTCTGACCTCACTGGCAATACTTGTCTTTTCTTTCATTCTCTTCTCTTTGGTTTGTGGCAAAACGTCACGATAAAGAAACAAAGACAAATGAAAAACATTCTCAAAACCTCAAAATGCCAAATCATCTCAAACCATTCTTTTACTCTTGCAGGCCACTTGTCTCGCTATAACTCCATACTGAACCAGATCCCCGTCCAGTCGGCAGCGTCAGTCCGAACAGTGCCTGGACCGCCCGGAGAGCCGGGTAGGAGAGGCCCCCCAGGACCTCAGGGAGAGCAAGGGCCATCCGGCAGGCCAGGCTTCCCTGGAGCTAACGGCCAGAGCGGACGGCCAGGAGAGAGAGGTGAGACAGGGAGGCGTTTAGAGGTGTTTAGAATCGAAGATTTATTTATTTGCAGGATGCACAACACAGGAAAATATACTTGGCAATTTCCATGTATATGTCTCTTATTCTCTCTGTAATATACAGACTGGTTACAATCCATCATCGCTGTTTGGGTTGTGTCTAGACGCTCTGACTACATGCTATTGTTTATATTAGCATCAGAAAGAGTCAACAAACGTTTGAGTGTTTATTAGACTGTCCTCGCTGCAGGGAGCAGGTGATTGTCCAAACTGGAAAATATGACGACTGAGACGTAGAAAAAATACGATATGCAGTCCTGAAAAGTATGCAGTAAGGTCCCTGGCTGGACTCGAACCAGGGACATTGTGGCTTATGGTCAGCGCCTTAAACCCATAAGACACCAGGGCGCCCTTACTTTTGGTTTTCTGTCATAGCTTACAAATAACAAAGGGGTCACTGGTTTCAACAGAGGAATCTCTTTCTATTTAGTTAAAGGGGAAGTATGCCTATTTTACACGTCAAGGTCTGTTACACAGGTCTTCAGGAGGACTATGTATGAGAAAAAGGAGTTGTAAAACCTTTTGTGCCACTAATAGCGTAAGACACAGACAGAACTGTCAGCAGTCAAGTTGCACTGTGTGTAACCAAATCTGACGTGTAATAAAAAGGATTATCTCTCTGGTTCTGAAGCATCAATTTAAAAAAACAATAGTCCTACGTGAGCCTGACAATGTTGAAAGACCACTTTCATGATAACATAGTTGCATATAAAGATGTGCTAATACACATATTTAATAGTATAAATACCAAACCCAAACTTATCATGATTTCCAGTGCTATAATTTAACCCTAAAGTGGAATTAAGTTACTTCAGTGTCTTCAACAATATTTTTTAAATGATAAAATGTACATGGAGAGCATGAAAATTGGTGTCTTGGCCATTTTAATCACACGTTTTTCGCAAGTAAAACAAAATAAAGTTTAGAGAAACAGATTCCTGCACAATAGGAAAGCGTCCTTTACAAAAAAGTAGGTCGAGCACTTAGTGTTTCTATTTCGTCCTCACCTCCATCTCTGCTTTTCATGTTGTGTCTTCTGACTGACGGTTATTTTGAAGAAGACGGTTATTGTGATGCGACTGTATAAACCTCTTGTGTTTCAATAAATGTTTATGTATAACAGGAGCATCCAGGTGGTGAGAGCAGTGTGGCTGTAAAATAATCACGCACATTACTGTATGTAAAGTCGTGCTTTTCCTTGTCAACATAAAATGAAATGGAGCTTCAACGTGCCTCCTTGTTCAGGCCTTTCTCTCTGACTCACAGCGAGGGTCAGAGCTGTCCATGAGGTCATCCTCCTGCCATGAGCCCTTAGAGGAGAAGCAGCCTTTATGAGTCTCCGTCTTCACCACTAAAACACGCAGCTCACACCAGAGAGCCACATACTGAATGAGCCCTGCACACACAGAGGCTCAGGAAAGCTGAGAGCAGTCAAAAGGCTGTCATGGACTGTCCAGTATGGTTACCTCCTCCTTTGTGGTTTAGACCTTTGATTCTACCCAATAACATTTATGATCTGCAGCCAATGGTCTACCACACACACACACACACACACACACATTTTATTGTTTTATAGGCTGAGCTGAAACCAGAGAAGGCCAAATATTATAAAAGATGTATGGCTTACTTAAGAAAATCAGACATGTTATTATTAAGTCAGATGGTCCATGTAGGGCTGATACCAGAATAAGGAACAAAGCTGTGCTCAGGCTCAACAGATGAAACCATTTATATTCTACATACAATATTGTCAGGAGCGCAGAGAGCCAACGGGTCAGCTCGCAGTCATTATAAAGAGAGGATATCACAAGACGAGGCCGCCAGTGTCGAGAATAAAATTTTATTCGAGGTAACGTAAAATGTTTTCTCCTCGGCCTCATTGTGCTCTACTTCCTCTTTACTGATGCAATTGATTAAGACAGTCGTAAAAGCAGCAGGACAGAAAATCCGCAGATCATTGGTTTTATGTGGTTCTCTAATATTAGAGTGTACAAAAAAATATTCCATTAGGTCATTCAAACAGCTGCAGCACTGGACAGCAGCGCAGAGCGACTCTGGGTCTATCATACATTTTTATTAGATTGATCATCCAGGCATAATTTATCCAGCGTATTTTCTCCAAAAAATTTGCAATGTAATACCAATGTTGGAAGAGAGAGGAGGAAGAATTATTCAGATAGTACTTCATTACAAGTAAACATCCTGCATATGTGCAGAAGTATCAACAGCAAAATTGACTTAAAGTCTCAGAAGTAAAAGTACTCTTGTGGAAAATATGAGCACAGTCTCTGGTTTATTTACATGATTAAATTGTTAATACTGATGCAACAGTATGTAAGCAGCATTTTACTGTTGCTCAATTTGGAGTTAGTTTTAACTTATACAATTAGAACGTTTTTTCAAGTGGTTCCCAACCTAGAGGTCAGGCACAGTCCAAAGGATCACAAGATAAATCCGAGGGTCCAGAGATTAATGATGGCTGGAAAGAAGATAAAAAAAGTTCTGCTCTTTACGAATCTGTATTCACTTTTTGAATTTTTCTCTAATCTTTGCCTTTTTGGTGAAATAATGGATAAATTGACCTCTTTGGGCCTCTTATAGTAGTTTAAATGAAACCATGTGAGATGTTTAAAAGGGAAATCTCTCTTTGATGGAGCTGCTAATAACTCATGGACATCTGAAGGTTGGCAACCACTGGTTTAATCTTCAGAAATGCTTTGTATTTAACAAGCCTGTTCTAATCTTTAGCTATAGCTGTAGCATAAATGTAGCGGAGGAAAAAGTGCAATATAAAGTAGCATGAAGTAGAAATACTCCTGTACTTGAGTAAACATACTTAGTTACTTTTCACCACTGGGGTAGTCATATTTCAAACCTTCAATGAACCCTTAAGGAGGTATGTGTGCAACAAAAAAAAGCAAAAGTGAGATGTGATTTTGAGTTTAATGTGCATGTCTTTGTGTTTCCAGGTCCATCAGGAGAGAAGGGAGACCGGGGGAGTCCAGGGGTTGGCACTCAGGGACCCCGAGGACCAACCGGACCTCCAGGTAAGAGTCAAGACAAACGTATGAACAGTCCTTTATAAGCTGAGCCAACTGACTCCCCTCTCTTCAACCTCAATGCTCAGATAAGATTTGGAGATGCTGCAGCTGCTTCAAACTGTGCTAATTAAGCATTGTTCTGTTCCTCAGCATTTGTTTTTGCTGTTTTCTGACTGTGAGCAGGCTGGTGTTAGCTGTGTGGAATCTTTTCCTTTGTGCTTCCTCTGAGCAAAACCAAAAAATGTCTCAAATATTGCAACAATAGCACTGAGACTTAATATATGTTTTGATCTGCTTTGCTCTCTGTTTAAATCCCCGTCTGACAAAAGCAAGCAGACGATTTGGACCATGAATATAATTCTCTGTATTGATTTCCCAGCGTGCTGCGTGGAGTTTGAGGTTTGTGTTATGAAAATATGTCAGTGCTGGGATTTTCTGTTTACTGTTGTGCGATCAATACTCACAGAACAAGCTGACAAAACTCCCCGGAAACTTTTCTATGACCAGATAACTAAAAAAAAAACTGAAACCATCAATATATGCCAAAGGAAATGTGTTGTGAGGGAAAGGGAAAGGGGAGACCTCCCTGTCTTCATCCGCTCTGCTCCTCTGGAATATTTGTGGGATAATAATTTTAGCATTTGGCACATGGCACTCCCCTCAAAATATTGATTTCATATTTCTGCTGACTGCTGAAGTGAGTCCTGATGGAGCCGTTTCTCTTATGTAAACAGAAAACAGAAGCCTCTGGCTAAATTTCAGCTAAGAACTGTGTTATTCCTGCTCCGGCCCTCAGGATATTCACCATCATCTCCCTTCATCCAGAAATGACAATCATGTTATTTCTGTTATGTTGTCGCAGCACAGAAAGGGATTTACAGATTGAAGATAGCACAGCGACAGCTGTACCCTCGATTGCACATTTTCAGTTTATTTTTCTTTCTTCCTTTATCCCCTCTCCCCAGGTGTCTCACGGCCAGACTCCTTTCATCGAATGTTTATTGATGACTGACTTTGTGTACTCGCCCATCTTTAAACATAGTCCTCCTCTGTCCTCAGGTCTGCCGGGTGAAGGACGGACGGGCAGCCAGGGCCCCCCTGGTCGGCCTGGTAGCCCGGGAACACCGGGGAGGCCGGGTAATCCAGGAACCATGGGACCAGCCGGCCCACCGGGATACTGTGACCAGAACTCTTGTCTGGGGTACAACGTCGGAGGTAAACATCATTCAGCTGCTATCTGGGCTGAATAATTTAACACTTCACTTTAATGCCCCCTATTTAGCATTTATAAGCAGTATAGATTAAATCAATAAATGCTTTATAACACATTAGAAATTGTAAGCAGACATAAGGACATTTTATGTGTTAATGTACAGTATTTGTCAACATATGAAGACCTAATTTATATTATTACACATGTGTTATAAACCATTTATTAAATTTTTATATACTGCTTATGAATCTAAAATGGGTGGACTTGAAAGTGATGATAATGCTCTAACACATGACAATGAAGTGAGATGACTTGTTTGGGAATTGAGTGTACCTTCTCATGCCAGGTAAGTGCCAAGAGATGCCTTCAGCATATTGGAGACCAGTGTTTCCCAAACTGGGAGGGAACAGAGGCTTCATAGGGAGGAAACATGTGGAGTGAAACAAAAGTTGAATGATACAAGCAGGCTGTCATGATTGAAAAAACATATCACATCAAGTGCAAGATGGACAGATTTTTGACAGGGACGAAAAGAAAAACAAGCACATCAAATGTCAAATTGAGAATATGAAGGAGTTGTCTTGCTCTTGAGTTCACTGTCAGTGAAGCAGGAGAGTCTCGAGTCTTTTGTGTCTCAAAGCTCAGTTCAGGGAAAGTTTATCTGACATTCACACAGCAGAAATGAATGAAAAACATGATCTTAATAAATGCGTCGTTAGTTAGATTTTTTTCAGCTTCCAACAAGGGGCATGACTAAAAAAGCTCACGAAGCACTACTGTAGACAGAAGCACACATGTACACAGTAGGTCGGGTTCTGGCAACTGAAACAAAAATAACATTTTGACTGGAATATTTTCCCAAACGTAGCCAAAACACAAAATATCCAGACTTTACAAAAACATTCTCTGCTGTTTATTTAGACCTTATTTGTCCTGATTGGTCCTTTTGAAACTATATTCTGTCATTTTATACTTTCAAAAGCCTTGTTCAGAGCGAGCATGAGCATCGCTGCTCAAGACTGAATTCAGACATTTGTTTTTATTTTCATTTTTGCTAATTTATTAACGTAGACATCTTAACCAGTCTAACCCTGCCCAGCTTTTTCCACCTTATAAACCGTCTTTTATATGTATAAAACATTGAAATATCGTTTTCACAGTGACGGCCGGCTCTCAGATAGTTATTGTTCTCGTAAAGCTCTCAGAGAATTGCAGAGTAATCTGCCTTTTATGGTTGTTCCACTCTGAAGTTTATACACTTACATCCACACTGATGGATTAAGAAGTTAACTGTGTCACTGACCCAGGCTATTTGTCTGTACTGAGATCTAATAAAATATGCTGTTACACACATTCAGACTCACAGACTGGGCGACTTTGAATATCCACGCTGATGAGAACCTTACAGGGCTTAATAAGTCCATTGTCGTAGCTCGGACACAAGACATCTAACAGCTTCTGACGAGTCGTCTTATTGAAATATCATCTGCTAAAAGTAGCTGATGGATGAGACATTACTTCATCCATCAAACCAGATTTATCTTATATAAAAGGATTCCAGTCAGAATGTTTTTTTTAATTTTATGACTTTGAAGAGTTTTGCCTGTTATTCTCAACCATGCAAGGATTAAAAGCTGCCTCCCTGACCACTTAAAAGGAAAATTAAATCACGAAATGCAGTATGTGGAGTATCGTTCCTGTCAGAGCAGCTCGATTTTGACCCTCAATCTGTCGTTGTGACTTTTAAAGGGACAGTTCAGTTTACTAGTATTTTTCCTTCTTAACCATTTTTGCTTTTTTTAATCAATGTTTGTGTATGGAGTTTGTGTGAACAATGAGGTTAGTCTATCATGTCCCAACTCACGTTAACAATTTTCTTTACATTTTCATGAGTCATCATTAAATATTATTTCAAAATGTTATTTAATGAATTATTTATTATTTAAAAATGTAAGTTACTGCATGCAGCTCAATTAATTATCTTTCGATTTTTGAGAGAGGCTGCTACTTTCCAAAGACAGTTGGCAGCTGAGCGACTCTAAACTCAGCATTGAGCACATTTTGGATCTGAATGCAGATACATAAAAATGGCATTTATGATCATACATCATTAGCTGAATCATACTTCAAAGCGATAGATTTGGAAATATTCGCATGATTCACGTCAGTCTGTTAAATATAAGTCTTTAGCCAGCAGCCGCTCAGCTTTTTCTTCACATACAGGCTGAAAAGAAATGATCTGGTACATAACGTCCTGGCATCGATCTTCTCATCTAACTCTCAGAAAGAAACCAAATTAGCATATTTCCCTAAATGTCCAATTATGTTTTTAAGCATATCATAGAACTGCATGTAGGTAGATCAAAAGGGCCTCTATGAGTTTGTCGTACTCTGGTTAGTAGGGAAAACAGTGGCTGTTTAATTCCCTTATATCAAAGGTCACGTTTCTGTAGTGTAGCTACTACTACTACTTTAATGTCGCCTGAATCACCTTCAAATTTGTTGAGTAATATGTGGACTTATTGTGTGTAATTGCAAAACTGACTCCACAGTGTTTGATTCAGTATTACCCACAAGGCATGTTTTTCTCGTTGTGCTGCTGATTTCTGTGTTATGAATCTTTATTTGTACTTTCTCGTGCACAGAAAGAGAAATAGAGATCTGACACGTGTTCCTTCTTTCCAAACATTTTATAGCGATGTATGTCTGTAAAATTTATTGGAGGTAAATTTATTGTGAGAATTAGTCTGGGTGTGTGTGTGTGTTTTCTTCCTCTAAAAGAGAGAAGCAGATTCCAACACTAATTTATTTTTTTTCTAACCTCCAAACCACAACCCCAGCAGCTGGGGAAGTTCTGTCAGTGCAGTTTGAGACGTTTAACTCTTTGGTGTCGTTGGGTTTTCCTCCTGATATGAGGTAACATCTTCTCTCCTCCCTGTGCCCCCCCTCCCTCTATCTCTTCCTGTTTCTGACTGAAGTTCAACAGGACTATGGGAATGATTACTGAGGAACACTCTCCAACCGTCCTCCTCTCATTCTCCTCCTCCTGTGCTCACCTCCCTCCATCCCTCCCTCTGTGCCCTCTACATTAGACTAAAAACTGAGGAAATTGATAAATTATTCCTTCAAGGCCTCCATATTCATTGGGATGGATAATTACTCCTAACCCTGGTGTTTAACCTCTAATCCCTGCAGCAGCGGTTTTTACGTTTTGATTCTCCAGAGACTTCCTTCTTCCAAATTACTTTTGCAACCAACACTTCATTTTTGCAGGAGCTTCTTTAAAATTATCCTGATTTTTTTTTTTTTTTTAAGACAGCAAATCTAACAGCCTGAAAATCTTTGGTCAACCATTTTAAGTCAAAAAGCAATGTGGCTTCATAATAGAACTTTCATTTTGGTCTTAGGTTTTAGAAACGCACCAGATTTTCAGTCTTCATGCACATGATGCTCTGTGATTCCTTATTATGAGTAAAAACTGGATTACTTCCTATGATCAGTTAACTTCCATGACAGAATTGGATCGTTAATCTGGCCGTCTCATCATTTGACAGTCTCAGAGACAAAAATGGATTAGTTTACCTTCCCACGAGACCAAACAAAACCCCCATAACACTGCTGCAATGATCACCACCACTGATCCTGGTGCCATCTGTCAACAAATACTCGAGTACACAATGCTTTGCTGCAGCAGCCTCTGCTTCAAGCTAAAATCTCTTAAAAGCTAATCTCATCTTTCAAAGCCTGATGAATCAGCTAAATAGTGATGAATTGCTTTGGTGCATTTGGCTGCAGTCGTTACTGAACAGGCCCTCGATCTGTCTTAAACTGTAACCCGGGCAGAAAATCTAAACTTTAACCCTAATGTGACCCAGATGTGATCGTTTTATGTGGAAAAATGATCAGATCTGAGTAATGCAGGTTAGAGACCCGATTTTCCTTCAATTTCATTAACCCACTTCCTCATTAACCCAATCTTTTGTTGTGGGTCCCAAGTCTGCTTGTGCAATTCCCATTCAAGTTGTTTTCTAACCCTTTAATATCAAACTGCCTCCTTATTGCTTTCAAGTGGTGGTGGTGGCATTTAAGGTGGTTGTAGTCCCAAGCTCAGCCTAAACTTCGCTCCATACTCCCAGTGGTGGTTATATGTTAGCTGTTACTCTCAAACTGACCCTAAATATTCCCACCACCTCAGTCCAACCCCTGCCTCACGGCGGCTACCAACCCTACAACCAGCCCTACAACCCTGCTGCAGTGGCATACAACAACGACCAAGGAGGCGAAGACGAGGAGGAGGAGGAGGGAGAGGAAGAGCAAGACCCTTATTACCGCGGTTACCCCCCTCAGTACTACCCCCAACAGCCCTCCCGGCCGACCCACCACGGTCACCGCTCAGGCCCCACCCACTCTGAGGACACGGAGCTGAGGTCGCCGGGCGTCGCCAGGAGGTTTCCCCGTGAAAATGGCCATGGAGGAGCGTGAGGAGGGAGGACTTTAGAGGAAGGACGGACTCACCTAAAGTGCTTGAGCCCTGCACGCCACAACACACACTGATTTGCACACATGGAAACAAATCAGACACTGACATGCGAACACACACACACACATCGTCCGCCATCTGAAACTGTGGTGAGAACAACCCCCCCCCCCCTTCCTGTGTATCCAGTGGTCTTCTCCACCAGGTGAAACAATGTAAATAGCTCTGTGGACTCTTGTACGATATCTCTGTAAAAGGGGGTCCGAAAAGTGCCTGATCTATGTTAGCATCGTCCAGTGGTAAATGTAAAGGTAAGACCTGTTTCTTCCCATCTCACAGCTGATTTCAGGACTAAGCCCTTCTGTTTGTGTGAAGCTGCATGTCTCCTTTGAGCCAACCATTGAGTGTGTAACTGGACACGTGCATCTTGTTTTGGTTATGTGTAACTAGCTAGATTATTTTACAATTCAGATCGAGGACGATGAGCCGGCAACATTTGTACAGGCTGCTTTTTATAATGATGAATCATGATTCCCCCGCCTCCATGCTGTCTTTATTTCAGAGTGTAAAAGAATATTGAAATGTTTTTGAAGTGATTTTCTCCATACAGTATTGTTCTTTTTACCAACTATTATTGGAGTTAATCCCCCTAAACTGACTGTAGAAACAGATGCGTCACATCTCTGTTAATTTTACTTTAACACTGTGGAACACAATCAAACTTTTTACTTTTAAAATGTATCATTTTAATTCAGAGAAAATCCGGCTACCATTATATTTTTCCTGCCATATTTCATTCTGTTGCTGCAAATGGTGACTAGGTCCGTTCTGGGAATCAACATTAAGACAAATCTGTGTTGTTTGTGTCTTGTGTTGCTGCCCCAGTTTGTTTCATTTATTGTTCTTATGCAAAGTCGGGCCTGCTCACTGTGGAAGCTGTCTGCTCACCGGTTGACCCCTGACCTCTTGCTGGAATGAGACCTGGATCCGGTTATTATTCCAAACCGTCAGTCACCTCTCTGTGAAACCAATAAGGACTGAACCACAAGTGTAAACTTTACCGCTCCTGCACTGCAGTCTGAAAGACACAAGCACTAAAGAAAACGTTAAGCTCTGAGCTGGCCCTGGTTTATTTGAGATTTGAACTTGAACAGTCTTAATGAGGAATGTGTCTCACCACCACGCCCCTTAGTACAATATGAACTTATTTATTTTATATTTTGTTTGCTTTTATAACCAATAAATCTGTAATGAGACTATAAAGTCATGTTTTAGGTCATTTGTTGAACTTTAATGACATGGAAAGGTCAAGTTTTAACTAGATTTTACAACATTTATATAAAAACACTACTTGATGAGAACAGGTTTATTAAATTGTTTATTGGTCTATTTTATAACTGAACACAATTGATTTATACTTTAACAACACTATGACATTTCTCACACACTGACAAGACAAAAGGCTGAGGATTTTCATTTTTCTACTGAAGCCACACATGATGGCCTGAATGCTGTCATTCTCACACACTGACTGGTTTTGCTGTGAACCCACAAACCTTCAAAGGCAGGATCAGCTCTAACAGATGTCATCTTTTATGGGCCAGATCTGATCATTTCATGCTCGTATAATCAGAGAAGACACACAGAATCTGATTTTCTCTGATCAGAGCTGAGCCACATGGTGAAATCTCAAGCTGTTGCTGGATAATTCAGCTCTGCTGTTCTCAATGGTTATGCAACTGGCAGAGAGGTATATTGTGTCCAGAGCAGCAGAGTCTCTGTCGATGATGTTGGCATTTAGGTTATGACTCTGGTCGAGCCTTGATGCCAGTGCTGTTTCCTGGATTTGCACACTATCTGACTTTGTTTTTATAACGTTTTGTCCGAACAGAGAAAAACAGTTTCGTGTGTTTTAGACTGATAACATCTCGGAACCAATCCTATAAAAAAGGGCCTCAGATTTTTCTACTTTACTTTTCCAATACTTTGCCCGGTATCATAATATAATCGAGGAATTTGTCGCTTTCAGTGTAGCGTTAATGTGAGAAAACCTTTTCATCTTTGGTCAGATCAGGTAGGCCAGATTTCATTTCATCTTGTAGTCTTCAGGTCTGTGGAGAAAACACAAGACAACACATTAGTATGGGGAGGCATAAGAGTCTGGGAAAAGAACCGATTACAAGAAAACACACACAGAAAAAAGATGACAGATGAGAAACCAGAAAGATCTTATCGTTTTTTTTTCCTTTTAAAAATGAGACCAGACACAGCATCCTCATTTTGTGTTTTTTCCCCTTTAATTTTGAGCAGGGATTGCAGCAGACAGATATTATCGGGGCATGCTGTATTGGTTTTGATACAAAGTACAAAAACATGTTATCATCAATTGTAATAGCTCTGCTATCAACTACAGCCGTATGTTTATGTTGTTGATTTTCTGTCTCAGAACTGTGTGTGTCTGTGTGTGTAGAGGGAGAGAGGAGGTGGGGAGCCAAACATATCCAATAATGCCTCTCCTCCAAGGTTTTCTGAGAGAATATTAACTATGTGTTTAATAAACCTTAATGACTGAATTGTGCTCGATGACCTCAACCCCATCTCCCCTGACACACACACAGTCGCGTTTCCATCACTTTAGAGGACATTATATTGAAAAACACTAATTTCCTGAGGACTTACCCTGACCTTAAGCCTTCATCCTAAAATTTAATGATTCACGTTATGGGGACTTGCAAAAGGTCCCCATAAGAAAGCAAAGTCCCCAAAATGTGATTGTGTAAACAGATTTATGTTCCCACAACATGAGTAATACATAGTCACAATCCCTGTCGGGACACTCCATTGGCATAATGCATTCCCCCGCCCCTCACCCTAACCTTAACCATCACAACTGAATGACAAACCCAAACCTGAACCTATTTCTAACCATAAAAAGGTCTCAGTCAGTTTTGTCCCCACAGTGACAGGAAGTCCCCATGGGTTGGTGTGCAGTCAGGTTTAAGACCCCACCAGGATATAAACCAAACACACAGGTATTTGATCAGTAAAATGAATAAGACGGCGTGTGAGTGAATATTAACTAGGCTAAAGCCCATCTCTGAAATAAACCAGGATTAGCTCGACCTTGACGACCGCACAGCGACAGGCCTGAGCACACGCGCTGATTGGCTGAGGAGATTGGACCAGTAAACAATGAGAAGTGGCTCATTTATCATGGCACACTCTGACAGCGACGCCAGTCGTAATACAGACATGTTGTGTGCACACGCACACACACGCACACACACACACACAAAAGGACAGTAACGGAATGAAAACAGTCTTCAGATCAGAGCCCTCTGTGTAGATTCACTGTTCTCACTGAATACATTCAAACCTAATGGCTATGTTTTGTTCAAATGTGTTTGAAGTACTAGCTGAGGCTTTACCACGTCAGAGCCATTCAAATGCTGTCAGGATTGTAGTAAAGTACTATTTGCAGGTTTAAAGGGTCAGTCCACCCAAAACTACAACAAACATTATCTCAATTGCCTCTTGTGGTGACAAGCCAGGCAGATTTGGTTTTAGTCGCGCTGGGTTTGAAAGTCTGTGACTTCTGCTGCAACCCCGATATAATGGAGGTGAATGGAATTTTGTTGTGGTCCTTCAAATCACATAAAATGTAACAGCAGCTTTCTCCAGGGTAACTGGGACGCGATTTCATGAAAGACATGCTGCTGTTCAATTTTTCAAATGTAATTTTTAAATAGTTGTGTAGCATAAACAGACCTCAGACCTCAAACAGACAAATAAAACCAAAACTTTTTTTTGCAATAACTTGACAAATAGTGCTGTCCTGACATCCTGTTATTCATTCAACTTACACTTACAATTTATGGTAAGAATTGCAAATATTCAACCCAATGCAAAAACAACTCCACAAAATTGCAAGTTCACCACATTATTGACAAAACAACTCATAAAAGTTGCATGATTGTGTTTCACAGTAGTTTTGTTAACTGGGTAGTTACCACATAAAATCGAAATATTTACAACAACCTGGAGAGCCAAAGTGCATCGACTGCAGTGACAACACCGTCACTGTATATATGACTGTGAAGCAGCTAAAAGTTAAGTCACAAGCTGAACCTTTTTCTATTTACTACCACAATAAAAATGACCAGTGGTGTTGAGCCACTGTCCCTGCATGAAGAGGAGCAACCCTGACCTGGATAAACCGCGAGAAGATGGACGGATTGATGGATGCGAAGGCCGGTGCTGAGCAGGTGGAAGACAGGATGCTCTCAGTTAACCCGTCAGAATGATGTTTACTACAGGTGAAGCCAGAGAGGCGCAACAGGACGACGTTATCAAGACGGCAAACCGCGGGTCACAATGTCAGTCTAATCTCCAACCGGAAAATACTTTACTCAAAAAGCCATGAATATGATTATGCTGAATAACAGATGCTCTCTCACACACCCCACTGAGAAACCTTGTATGTCCCAAACAGTCAGGAAGTGATGGAAAACAGCTGACTCTCCACACATGTTCGTGATATTTTTACATTTAAATTCACAGGTTACACCTTGGCCGGGAAAAAAACTGAAACCTGTGCTGCTGACAAACATCTACAGAGCACAAGCTGTGTTACATTGCAGTGCCCTTCAGTGTTATGTTGTTTGATAATTAGATAATGTACAAAGGTATTCATTTATAAAGCTTCTCAGGAAAGCTTGTAACCACCAGAGCAAAACACAGCCAGACAAAACTTTTATACACGGTAAATAAAAATGTCAACTTGAGGAAGTAAAGGTCATATATTAGGTACTAGAGCTGTACGCTGGTTCCTCTAACTGAATTCACACTCCAGCAGTATCATGAGTTTTTAACCTCAGAGAGTCTATTCCAATTAATCGAGCGGCTGCTCGTCCAACAGCCAGCCCTTGTTCTCTGTGCATCATGTCACATACTGACAGCTCTTTGTTGGCCGACAATCATTCACACCACAGTCACATGTGTTTGTAGTTATTATGAAAAATGTTGCATCTTATTTGTTCCTGTACGAGTGAAAAGTGTCAAGAGTCAAACTGGCCGCAAAAAGTGGGGTTGGCAGGCTTTTGAATTGGATCCATTCGTGCATACGTTGCTTAGTAAGACAGCGAAAATAACATCGAACTGTGGAAAAGCGCCTGCACTGTTCACTGATGAGGTCTGAGCAGGGTGAGGCGACATGAGAGTGTTCAATCCCCCGTCCTCATTAACATAAAGATTGTACCGCGCTGGTTAATGGCCACCTACTGAGCTTCTCCTCAAAAGTCAAGTTCATTGTTTTGTTGGTACTTTCATCATCTGTCATAGACTTTTAAAGCTGTATTATAAAATCCAAACACTTGTTTGTTATGGGCAGGTTTTATAGAGTATTTGCAATAATTATTTATTTTTACAACTATAACCTCAATACTCCCAACAAACAAAGTCATTTTCATAGAACAAGTTTGTATTTTTAAGATTTTTTTAAATATAGGTATGTATTTATTTATCCAAAAATCATGAAATGGGCTCATTTGGAACATTAGGTACACATTAAGCCCATGCCAGACTTTTGACAGATTTCAGCAAATTAAATAATAAAAACTTGAAACCTGTTATAAATGAATTATTGACACTTCCAATCAGAGATTTGACTTTCATTTTAACTGAAACCTTCTCATTTAAATTGGGGCGGCATATTATTAAAGATGTCTGAAATGCAGATTACCCTAATGCTACTTTAAGACAACTACTGTATGAGGCAGGGTAGAAGAGGTTTGAGAAGAATCAATGTGGCACAGATCAACATCGCCCCCTTCTGGCTGTTCCTCTTCAGTACAAGACACACACACACACACACACACACACACACACACACACACACACACACACACACTTACATAGTCATATACAGTCATATTCTTGTGTGTGTGTGTGTGTGTGTGTGTGTGTGTTACTCATTATGGTGCAAAGGTCCTCAAAGGACAAAAAGATGAGAAAGTGATTCCCAAGCGAGGTACTTTTAAAAGTTTGCCAGGCAATTAAAAAAGTCATTTGAAGGTAGAAGTCAGAGGTTAGCTTTATCATAAACGTTAAAATGTGTCTTTTTATCTTCAGTTCAATCAACTGAATACAAATAGTGCAGATTCATTGTGTTGCATGTCACCTTGTAGCAACTGTACCACAAATACTGAAAACTGAAAACAGTACTATAAAAACTGATTTTACAGTAGAGGTCAGAGATGTCCGGATATTTACATCATGACTTTGACTTTTTAACTAAAATCACACTGCACAATATAATCGTCCCTAACAGGCCGGAAAATGGTAAAATCTCAACTTAAACATGAGATTTTATAATTACATTAGAGCTTAACAATTTTGAAAAACATGATGATGATGAAAAATGACTATTGTGTGATTTTTGCAGGGAACTGTAACAAGCAAAGTTGCTTTCTTAAGTGTGTAGAATATAATGTGTAGGCCAGGACTTCTCTGCAGCACAACATTACTTAATTTAAAATGGTATTTTGGCTCACATTACGCCTTTAACAAATATTGCGTTCAGTATTGCGATTTTGATCTACTGTTCAGCCCTAAATTAAATGTAGTACACTGTTGATGTTTTTACATCAACAGTGTACTACTACATCAACAAGCCAGACAATGTTCAGTGAGTTTTTACTAGTGGACTGAATTAAATGACAGAAGCTGTTATTCATTTGCTACAGAAATGAAGGAATGTAACACACCACACAAACACACACACACCTAAATGTCTCTGAAAGGGAGACAGTGATAAAGACAATGAGTCAGTTATCCTGTTAATCCTGTGTGTGCTGAGGATTTTTGTGTATAACACAGTAGATACTGCATTCATCTTCCCCCGTCTGTATTTGTGTTCACACGCAGCGACACCTGCATGTGCACTGTGTGTATAAACAGTGTCTGCATTCATGTTAGCTTTGGTGTGTTTGAGAACAGACTGTACGTGTTTCTACATACAATGTCCACAGTTTAGGGAAGGCGTCTATCTCCTCCTGCGTGTACTCGCTGAGTTTCTTGGGGATGTCTCTGGGCTGTGGCAGCTCCTCCGTCAGGTTGGCTTGGATGTCGTCTGGCAGCACCTAGTGAGGGGCGGACAGAGGGGACATGAAATTAAAGAAAAGAAGGAAATGAGAGGGGAAAAAGAATGGAAAGGTGGTGACATGAAAAAGCAGGTGAGAATAAAGAAGAAGGAACCATTTACACCCCAAAAGCAGCTCAGATACTCTACTCAAAGACTTCACCATCCAGTGTTGACAGTCATTCTCATTAATATTCATTACAGGTGGGTGTGCACCTACAGATTCACTTAAAGGAGCGGACATATAGTTCAGAATAAAAGACCAACATAGTGATCAAAAAAGTTCCAAACATTTCAAAATACACTGTTCTAAATTGCAGGTGGGACTGCTGACAAGGCTCAGCAAGTCCATCTGCTTGTTATTAAGGATGCAAACATCACACATGCACAGCATCAGTTCTGCTGGTGGATATAAGTCAGGACCAAAATATAAGACAGGTACCTGACATTTCTCATGTCTAAATTCTGCCACCAAACACATCATGTACTACACTACAGGTCAAAACTAAAAGATCAGATTTTCTTCCATTGTCACACATTCCTGGACTTAATGATAGTGTTTCCTGGCACGGAGAAAAATGACATGCAGTTAATATTTGGGCCGGCTGCCCAGGTCAATTAACAGCCTGTCAAGTAAACTTTTTTATTTCAGTTCATTTCAGAAGCTGTGATGTGTGACGGCGGTGGTTCATCATTTTAACACCATCACAATTTAATGATAGCAAATGCCAAAAGTGTTGTCTGTGAACTGCAGTGGCCTTAATTCAGTACACATGATTCAGTGCACCAATGACAATGAATCAAGGAGGAAGAGAATACAGGTTGATAAAATAATAGCCAAACCCAATGTAATCAAAGCAGCATTCATTGATCTTTTTGGTCACTTGATGGAAACTGAACAAGCTTGGAGGGATGAGGAGAAACTTGACTTACGTCATCAGGAAAGATGTGTAATCTCTGCATCATGGTGCGCCTGCTCAGATTCTTAGGCAGCATGCCGTAAACCGCTAACTTCACAATCTGGTGAGAGGAAGCACAATGAAAAGTTTGACATATTATTTCTGATTAAAAAAGCCAGTGTGTATAGCACCCTTACATTCTTTTCCTCATATTAATCAAAACCGTTTTTCATTGTGAGGCTGGTTGCACAAATTCGACTTGGAGAGAGTTACTGGACTGAGACATTGGACAGAAATATTGGACAGAGATGTTGGACAGAGGCAGTGCTGACAAATCATTCATCTGTCCAGTTCTATTTCTCTCTCTTCGCTCGCCAACCCTCTAAACCTCATTTTAACTCAGCCACCATCAGGACACACGTCTGTGGTCAGCGGCTGGACTAAAGCCTGCATCAACAAAGAGCCAACAGCAGAGTAAATGTCTCTCCTGGTTTTGTAAACTACAGATTAGAAACCAGTACGGGTCGTCCACCTACATGACGAGAGCAGTTGGACGGTATTTTTATGAGCCTAAATGAGCCACACGTGAACAAAGTCTATAAATCCTCGCTGTGTAACTCTCATGTTGAATGATTCTCAACTGCCCCTTTGCTATTGTTCAACATCAAATCACTCCTCATCTGTAAAGCTCAGTATTCAGGTTAAACACTCCCTGTGTCCCTTTGATTAGTCTGAATAGGATTTATACATGTTGTACAACATGGAGCCGGGGAAAAGGTCAGACAAATGTTACATTGAAGCAATATACAATCATTTGATTACAATTACAATAACCTGATGTTACAATGAACAAATGTGATGGCAGTCAAATGGATCTCTGCACAATGCATATGAAGACTTAATGGGATCATGGCAGCCTTTTTCACTCTTTTCAATGACACAATGTCCTTATCGGTGGTAAAAACAAACCTAACACAGTGTTACATGTTAGTGGATATGAGCCACAGGAGCAGTACCGAGAGCCCACTGTGGGATGTCAAGAAAAATTTTAAGACATGGCAAACGAGATGGCACCAACACTCTAAATGCCTTCAGGTTAAAGGATAAGCTATTTTTAAA
This sequence comes from Holacanthus passer, assembly GCA_025331565.1. Taxonomy (NCBI): domain Eukaryota; kingdom Metazoa; phylum Chordata; class Actinopteri; family Pomacanthidae; genus Holacanthus; species Holacanthus passer. The sequence continues at coordinate 7,462,509 of JAFREQ010000012.1, read as the reverse complement.
TATTTGTCAGGGTCAACCAAATCTCATGAAAACACCAAAACCAACAATGTGTTCATCAAGCAAACTGTACCCTGACCCTGTCTGTAGCACTCAACCCCAAACCTATTAATTGCTACTGAGGGTGCTGATTTTATATACAGGTCACAGATATATAGTTTTATTTGTAAAAGAAAAAAAAAACAAAATTATTTCCTAAAACAATGTCAGTCCAACAGGAGAAAATAGTGCCTTTGTAAAGGACTATTTTCAGGTGCAGATGAATACACATTTGGTGTTTTGGTGAGTACTTATGGTAGCGGAAGGGTGATGTGGGATGGACTAAAAAACTAAAAAAAAAACTACAATGTCCATGTTCATGATACTGGAGGAACACATCACCCAGTTAATTTAATAGTTTTAAGACAACAATGACTATGGCACAGAGGAATAAGCTTCATTAGGCTTCGGCAACACAGGAAACTCTTCTTAGGTTTACCATTTCATTGTTGGTTTATTCTTTTCATGGGACTTTTTGACTATTAGAAAAATAAACACTATCTCCAGACTTCTCCTTTAAACTCATGAGTTCTTGTAAAAGCCACCATGTTTTGCGCCACACAAGTGAACTGCCATTGCTCTGTCAAGTACAGTATGTAGGTCACATCAAGTTCTGAATATAATTACCGCTGTGTGTGTAACACAGTGAAGAGTCCGTAACCCTGAAAGCATGAATATGCAAGACGCCCATAAACCCCAGGAATTATCCTTGAACTGACATTCTCATTTCAGGAGGAAACCAAACGCCACCACCAGCACCAGCACAAATCCACTGCCAGTTAATCCCTGTTCTCTGCACTTCACATTAATATGCACAAGCAGCACGTATGAAAGAAGGGATGAATGTCAACCACGAAACAACTATTCTGCAGCAGCCACAGAAATTAGACTAATCTCCGAGACCGTGGGTTAAATGATACAGTACAATAAAAATCTATGGTGTAAGGTATGTGGCATATCTGAGATTTTAGAATTCTCTCTAAAAAAATAATAAAAATGAATAATGATTGACACTTACAGCTTTTGGGTCTTTGTGGTGCAACTGGGCAGCTGTGACTTGTTTGAAACCACCTGGATAACTTTGGAAAAAGACAAAGTAAGTCAGTCCTTGTGAGAATTTTGGCCTTCAACTGACATGTATCACATTATATGAGACCTCTGAGTTTCAATATGCCTGAAACTTCTCTTTTATTCCATTTACAGCTATCAAGATACATATAAAAGTATATAGAGAAATTTTGAATATTTATTCCAAACAGTTTAATGTCACGTGAGTCCAATAAAAATGCAACAGCTTTATAGTTTAAAGGTGGACAAAACACAAGTGGGTTATTGTCTCTCCTTGAGGCTCCTAAGACATTGAGACATTCTACTCCCTGAAACATTTTCTGAGAGGTTCATAGGCACTGAGGAGCAAAGACGAATTGCAAACTGAGAAGAAAAAGAGACAGGGAAAGTGGAAGTAATGTAGGAGGTAGTATACACTTACCCCGTGTGTGATGAGTAGACTTTCTGCTCCCATTTGTTTCCAGAGAAAGCTATGTGCTTGCTGTTTATTACTACTACATGGTCACCACAGTCACCTGTGAAGATGATGTTCAACACGTTTGTTTTCAGGCTTATTGTTATATTGTAAAAAAAAAATTATAAAAGAAATAATAAGACATTTTATGCGCGTGAGAGTACCAAAAACAGTAGCTAGTCAGACCAACCAACCTTAAACTTCCAAAAGAACAAAGCATATTCTGAGAACTGTGACTTCATAGAATATTAATAAGAAAATGTTTCATTAAGTGTAACCTCTACTGCCATTGTGTGGCTGCTCCATGCCACTGCAACCTTAAACTAAGGGTGGGTTGTGGTGTCATTACAGAAAAAGCAAGAGTTATAACGCAGCACAAGTTATGCTGAAGTTAGAGAGTTACTCATGACTTCATATGTGGTTGTTCTGGGACAGACTGGACTCACTCAGTGCGTGGTAGATAGGCTTGTGTTTCCCCTGTAATCTAACAGAACACATGGCTGCAATCTTCCCAGGAGGCTGCATCCTGGCATCGATCAGGAACCAGGAACGAGCGAAGGTCGCCCATTGCTGAAAGAAGAAAGAGAGAAAGAATGAGTGAAATAAACTGACTGGCATGGGACCATCCCATGGTTTCATGGTGTGAGAAACAAAACAGACCTTTTTTTCACAGAAGACATTTTGACATGTCACAGTAGGAGGCAAAGGTGTAGATAATAAAATCAGTGGAGGTGGTGGGAGAGAGGAGGATGATGGCTAAGCTGTCATCCATGTTGGAGAGTGACTCCCACCCCCTGCAGGACACTTTAACAGCTCTGGAGAAGTGTGTGAGGGAGCGATATCGCAGGTCTTTCCTTCCTGCAGCTGTCAGGCTGTACAACCAGCACTGCTCCCAATGGACCATACATTCATGTCATTACATCTGTGCAACACACGGTTTTTCTATATCAGTATATTTATCTACATATATATATATTCCATGTGCAGTATTTCTTCAATTCAATGCAAATTTGCTGTTAATACTTTTTAGTTTGTTTAAAGTGTTGATAATTATTGTATTTCTTTAGTACTTTAGTTAATACTTTTAACGGTAGTTAGGCTGTTAAATACTTTTTAACCTCTGCTTATATTCTTTACTGTCTATAACTATTTTAACTGTTCTATTGTCTTTGCTGCTGGACAAGAGAATTTCCCCACTGAGGGACGAATAAAGGAATATCTTATCTTAATGATGGCTGAATTTCATTTAGCTAAATTAGGACTAGGTGGCAATTTGTTTCTAGTTTGAAGCTATTTATCAGACAGACACAACATTATGTCAATGTGTCAAGCGAACAAAATTTGAAAAGACTGACTGGAAAAAACAGTGGACTATAATTCTTCTTACAAACAACAGCATTGGACTACAACAACTTTGACTGCAGGGTATTTCTCTAACTGCTCAGATCAGTCCACTTGTTATATTACTGACTATTACAACACTATCTGTACACACAACTGGGCTAGCTCGTTAGCATCTTAGCTAACGGCCTGTCTGTGAGTGAAGACTAATCTGAACCTAAACTCGGTCAAACTGTGAGATGAAAATAAGATCATGTAATATATAATGTGTGACTGTATGTTTACCTGGGCAGATCTGGAGAAACTCGACATTTCGGCGTCACTAACAGAACATACTCAAAACATTTGACCCTCAACGTGAGCGACGGTCCGTTTGGAAATTTTACTCGTTTGAAACAAGATTTGAGTTCCTATGTCCCGAGTTTTTCTATATTAGGCTAATGTAGCAAAATATACCGTTAGTTCGTGGCTAAATTCACATTAAACGTTAGCACATCTTAATGACAACCTTTATGTAAATCGAATAAAATTAATTAAATAATTCTTAGCAATTATTTATCTGTCGACTAATAGTTCCTACCCGGTCCTATTTTGACGTCGCACCTCCTCGCACACTTCCTTCCTACGACAGAAACAGCGCGGGGAAATTTGACAGCCAGCGACTATTTCTACAGACTGACATTAGTTTTGACTTGTTCTATACATTAGAGCAAGTCCAGTTTGTGACAGCTTGTTTCAAGAAGGTTTTATATAAATTAGCAGAGTGTGTCTGTAAGCTGCCGTGGGAGCCAGGATGAGGACTTTAGAGGAGGTTCAGGCCACGCTGCAGATCGCCAAGCTGAAAGAGGAGGATCTGCAGAAAACTGTCCACTGTCTGTCTTTCGGACAAAACGTCTCCTCTGATGATTACTGCCTGATGGAGCTGGACGACACACTGTGCAAACACATAGAAGCTGGACACAGGTGAGGTGTTAATAATGTGAATGCATGAGTCTGTGCATGTGGTGAAACAGACCATAAGGTGGCATCACTGATTGATTTGTGTTATTCTGTTCTGTCATAAAGTCTGATCAGCTCAGTGATTAGTCTCTAGATTAAAGGTAACATCTTCAAAATGCTTCTTTTATGTAGCAATTATCCAAAACTGTGACTGTTAAAGTTATTTTGTTTAAAATGATAGAAAGGCAAATAAAAACTTAAATGTCCTTTCTTTTCAACCAGTAAATTTTTTCTACTCAAATGACTTAAATGAAAAAAACTTTCAAACTTTTCTTTTTTTTGTGAAGACTGAAAAATCAGTTAATAAACTCATCATTCCTATTATTCACTAATTTGAAACCTATTAAGAGCACAAAATTTGTAATTTTGTAAACAACTGACCTCCCTTTTATATTTAACACAAATGAATTAAGAATTAATTGATAAACTGATGTGTAGTGGCACAGGTGCATGATCAGGATGCAAACATAAGTTAATGTATTTGATGAATTCTAATAATCAATCTAACAATCAATTTCTCTTTTTCCAGTCTCGTGATTCGGGGTGATAAAGATGAACGTGCAGTTCTCTGTAGTGGTGACGAGACCTATGATCTAAAAATAGCCGACACATCCAACCTGCTGCTGTTTGTACCAGGATGCAGAACACCAGATCAACTAACTAACAGCCAGGACAACTGTCATGTGGCGCATGTTCAGGTATGGAAACACACACACACACACAGGTACCTGCCTCGCACACTATAACACCTACACAAACAGCTGCAATCTACTGGGTACACATGCACATTACAGTTAATCGCCTTTATGACCCACATACACTAACAATATCCTACTTCTGTTGCAGATCTGGGGATTTTGTAACAGCTACTGGGAACTGAGGAAACAGCGTCCTAGACTTAAGAAACTGAAGAAGCTTTTAATGGAGAATCCTTATGAAGGACCTGCTTTAGGGGGGCAGGAGGAGAATACAGAGAACAGGGTGAATTCATATTCTACAGTGAAGTCATTTCTCATAATGTCCTGTAGGACTGTGTAAGAACATTAGCAGTAACCTTGATAAAAGTGATCAAATACATCCCCTTTTCCCCTACATGGTGTGCAAAATGGCTGGTTTATATCTCTAAATGTACAGCTACTTTAAAAGAAAATTTTGCCTGCTAGACTGCTAAACTTTTGATTATTACAAATGATTCGTATCAACGCATCCGTTAGTAAGTGGTTTCCTGTCTTACTCTTTTACCAGTACACGATGCAGGATCTGTTGGAGAGGATCCAGGCCAGTGAAGAGGAGATAAAAACCAACTTGCAGACCATCCATGCTTGTGAGATAGATGGTAAACAGTCCCATTATTTGAATGAATGAACGACAAGTTACAAGCAGTAATTGTTAAAGTTGGGAAGGTAAATGGATTCAAAATCTTTGTCACTATAGTGCTCTCTGTTACAGTGCAGGGAAGATGATCTCTCTATTCTAGGCTAATATAACATAAATAACAAAACCAATACCAACCAGTATCTTTTCTATGTTCCAGGCTACTGGCGTGTGCTGGACTTTGACTACGAGATGAAGCTGCTCGGTCACGTGACTCAGCTGGTGGATTCTGAGTCATGGTCCTTCGACAAGGTTCCTCTTCACACAAGTCTGGAGGAGTTAGCTCCACTGGAACCAAAGTGAGTTCATGTCTCTGATCGTCATGTTCATGCAACCGGAAAAGCAAAATATTGACAGTTTAAAGTAGAGTTGATTTTTAATGGCGTTGAGGCTTAGGAAACAAAAAAGGACCCAAATAACATAATGAGGTTCTCATCTTATAATAATAAGGTTCTTATAATAGGTGCTCAGCCAGGTTCCAGTAACTTCTCTTGTTTCACAGAGAGATGATCGAGCACTGCTTGAACTGCTATGGGAGACGCTATGCTGAAAACGGTAAAGAAAAACAATCTTACAAGACTCAAAAATGACAATTGGTAGTAAAATCTGACACAACTTAAAACTACACAGTAATAACATCTCTGCATCTTCCCTCTGTACAGACAAAGTTTTTTATGCACTACATGAGGATAAAGTGTGTCGGGGCCTGGCACTAATGCTGCTGCAGAATGCTGTCAAGTTCAACCTGAGGGAGTTTCAGGAAGTCTGGCAGCAGAGCGTCCCAGAGGGCATGAGCACCAGACTGGACCAGCTAAAGGTCAGCCTTTATCTCTCTTATATGCTGCACGCTGAGTAGAAGAAGGGTGCTGGAGTTTTCTTTCTTCTCTGTGTTGGCATTACAGTTTCAGTGCAATCCTCAAAAACGTTTTAAAGAGAAGAGATGGGAATTTACTGAGAAATTTAAACACTTTGAATAAAATAAAATAATTGCTCCAGACTTCTCTCTGAAATGCATCTTACTCTCAAGAATGTAGTTTCATACTGTCTCTACAAAAATATACAATGGCACAAAAGAAGAGCCACTTGCTGCAGCTGTCTCTCACTGCTCATTGCTACTGACTTCTCTTGAAAAACTGACCCTGACGGTGTTGTAAATCTTCCAGAGCGTCGCCCTGGTGGACCGCACCTCCCGTCCAGAGACCATTTCCCTGCTGCGTGTGGAGGACCTCCCAGAGGACACGCTGGAGCGCTTCAACCACCTCTTCACTCTCAGAGAGAAATGGACAGAAGATGACATCACGCCATACATACAGTAGGTGTCATTTATGAAATTATCATAATTATCATAAGATCAAGGTGCATGAATTTGGCTTGTTGACATTAGTGCAGAAATAAATTTCTTCAGCTTTAGATTACAATTTGTAATGTTTCCTCCCTCTTCTCCTCATACAGGGACCTGTGTGGAGAGAAACAGACCACCGGAGCCCTCCTGACCAAATATGCTCGATCTTCAATGCAAAATGGCATCAAGGTCTTCAACTCCAGAAGGCCTGTGGCTACATGAACATGTCCATGTTTATTCCCAGAGTGACTTTTGCGATCGTCTAATTTTTTTCACTCTTAATTAAAAATGCCTTGTTACCATTATATGTATTTATCAGTCAACTATCCTGCGGCAGTTTAAAGCTGGCTTGTAACATCTATGATCAAAATAACCAATTGAAATTCAACTGTTAAAAACTAAAACAAAACTTAGTCTTTTTTATTGCAGTTGTGATTTTGTCTGTGAAAAATTCTACGTGTTATTAATAAAATAAAAAAAAATTCATAACATTCTCACATAGCTGGTTTTCTCAGTCTACTATTGTTCTTAATTAACCTGAGTTGGACAATTTAGCACCTTTTTTTTAAATTTCCAACAGGTAAATAGACAAACAAGAACTTACTAGGTGCTGTGCAGGAGGCTGCCCACAAGGTGGCAGGCTATGCTGATAAATTCAGGATGGATTGAATAAAACAAGACAGAAGAAGACAGTAGACGTCACCATGAGCTCTGAGGATTTGAAATGGTGAATTTGTTCAATTTGCCTGGATTTAAAAACAATCAGATTTTATCTTCTAAAATAATCAGTACATTACTCTAGAATGAAAATTAGGTCATAACAAATGTTCAGTTAATCTAAAATCTCACACGGGAGATCAGCAGTGTGTAAGTGTGACTCAGTGAGTGTTCAACATCCACAGACTGTGTGTTTCTTCTCTAATATAACTGTCTGTGTGAATCAGTGTTAATGGCACATGAGGTCAGTTGAAACACACACACACATCTGTGTTTCCAGCAGGACTTTGTCTGCACTGGCTGGCTGACTAACCCTGACATGACTCCTCAGGAGTGCTGAGATCGCAGCTCAGTATGTTTGTGTCTGAGTGTTGTGTATCTGCTGTGTTGGTCTACACGGCGCCTGCAAAATGATGGATTCTCTTTACTTCCTCTCCTCCTCTGTATGATCTGTCTTCTTTCTTTGACTCTTCTCTTCACCCATCATGCCACCTCTTGCTTCTCCAGTCCTCCCTCATCTCTTCTTCTCTCTATGAACTACATGTCTCAATTGTCGTCATCGTCACTCATCCTCCTCTTTCAGCAAAATTCAAACTATTACAGCAGAAGAGTAAATGTTTAAAACCTTATTGACTATATTACAACACTGCCATGATTTTTAAAAATATAAATTCTTGCAGACCACCCTGTAAATGATGCCACAGTTAAGTAGAATGAAGACAGGAATTATAATATTTGAAATGTCTACCACAGTGATCTAAAGACAGGGCCTGTTCTCACTGAGACACATTGTACCAGCCGACAGCTGTGATGATAGTGATGTCAGCAGCATTGCATCTCAAAGTGAGGACAGTGATGAAGATGAGGTAGAAGAAGAAGTGGTCCTACTTCCTGCCACCAGAAAGAGGGAAAGAGAAGAGGAAGATGACGATGAAAGAAATGCCAAAAAATCTGGACATTAACACCATCAGTAACTGTCAAGAGACTGTAACACCTTCTCTACCCCATCCACAGAACATCTCATTACAAGATCAACTTCACCCCAACTTGTTCTGTATCTGTTCAATGCCAAGCTATAGATCCAGGTCTTGATATAGAACAGGTTTAACGTACAATGGGAGTGTACGCACATGACTTGAGTCATCACCACTATCCCACTAACAGCCCACTCTTGGCAACCACCAGCTGATCATCCTGAAGGGGGATCCCTCTTTGAGTGGGCCCTCCCAAAGTTTCTTCCAAAAGGGAGTTTGTCCTTGCTCTCATTGAGGGTCTAAGATTTGGGTGGGTGTCATTTTCATCAGATGTGGGCACTAAAATGACCCCCCCCTCCCCCCAAAATAAAACAATACAACAAACTGAATAAAGAAAGAAACAAATCTTGACCTACTTCCTCCTGTTGAGTGCAAATAGGCTTGAACCCGTGAATTATTGAATTATATTACTCATTAAAGTTTAGTGTATTCCTGACTACAAAAACCTTTTATCACTGGACCTTGTACTCTAGGTTGGTTGAAACTCTCTCACTATAAGTTTGTTCAGTTGCATTCTTTTGTCCAGAAGAATAGTGTACTGTATATCTAAGTGTGTTTGCTAATTACACTATTTGCGTTTTTGTTCCTCTACAAACAGTTGGAGGAAATTACTGTTTACAGTCTGAAGAATTGTTTTATAATTTGTTCCTAAGTTTGGAAGTGAAAACTCTGCTCGCTCTTCATTGTACTAACTGGCTGTTGGAATTTATTGAAGGATATATAGATAAATATAGAAAATTTTTGTTTGCTCCCTCGTTCATGTAGCTTTCATATTTTGCTTTTGTATATTGTTCAATCAACTGTTGTTTGTAAAGTTTTACTTTTCAAACTGTTGATGTCAGCAGGACAAACAGGTTGCATAAAGCTAAATAATAAATAAATCATTGACTTGACTTTATTTGTTTATGAGCTTGTGGAAGCTTGCTGCTGTCTATGTGCATTTTTGTATTTCTACAGAATTCCTCTGTTGCAGTTCATCTGTGCAGCACCATGCTGTGTATATGAGTGTGTCTATATGGTATGTTTCTCTCTCTATATTACCTAAGTCCTTGATGAGTGACAGGGCCTCCCAGGAAATCATGGCTCCACCACCATCATCCATGGCGCCTTGGCCCACATCCCAGCTGTCCAAATGACCGCTCAGTAAGACGACCTTTCAGATTGGACAGATACAGAGATATAAACACAGAAACAAGAGAGTGAGAGAGTGTGGAGGGACAGTTTTGCATGGTGCATATCCACTGACACTTGACATTTGTCTGATGTGAATCAGATAAGTTTAAGAGGACAAGATCAGAAAACGCAATCTGACCCATATCACACAAACACATTACATGCACACATGATGTGCCTCAAATCTGAATAAATATTTCTAATAAAAAATGCTTTTTTATCAGCAAGGACAAACAGACTTATAAAAACAGGAAAACAAAGACAAAAACACACAGTTCAGAGTGAAATCCCCATTTCTAGGAATTTTAAGAGGTGGAATTCCCGTCAGTGGGATGCTCCTGACCTGATGTTCCAAGTTACACAACCTGGCCTGAGCGAGCTCAGCATGGACGATGACCAGGGGCCAGACATTACATTACACAGTTCTAGTCGTGTAAACAGAAATGCTACTATAATTGTTCTTTAGGAACTCGCACTGTCTGTTAGTCCATCACTTTAGTCCAGACTGAAACATCTCAAAAACTACTTGGATTGCCCTGAAATTTTGTACACAAATTCATGGTGCCCAGCAAATGAATCCACAGAATGTTCCACTAACACTGCCAACAAGTCAAAGTTTCCACTTATCCACTGAAATATCCTGAAATCTACTTGATGGATGGTCATGAAACTTGCTGCAGACATTGATGTTCTCCTCAGGATGAATTACTATCAGGTCAAAATCTTTTGGCACGGCTATAGAATCTGAGTCTTGTTATAACCAAAACCTTTCCAAAAATATTCTTATCTGCTTAGAGCCGGCAGTGCTGCCAGTATACCTAAAATGAGCAGTACTAACATTGGTGTAAATGTGTAGTCTACACACTTAAATGCTTTTAGCATGATGGGGAACACAGCAGCTAGGAATATAAGACATACATACTCATTTATTACAGAAACACAAAGACACAGAGATGGTGCTGTGTGATCCATGAACCACTGCAATACCAGAAATGTCTGACTCTACAAATGTCATTTTTCCAAGTAAGGGTTTGTCCCAGGTTATGGCATGCATCAGGGGTTTTCCGGTCCAGTCTTTGAGAGGGAATTTGCTCATGAACACACTGATCTTGCAATCGTTCAGGCCCCCAGAAGTATTGAAATGTCAGGACATTCATATACATCTAAACCCAACATGGATTATTTTTCTGTTGTATTGTGAATCATACACTGGTTAACCTCAGAAAGATCCTTCTGTCCCTGTTGACTTTAGATTGTTACACTGTCCCTCTTACTGCTGAGGGGTTCACATACCTGACTCGTATTTCTATCAGTCTGTTTATGCCTACAGTGTGTTGACAGTGGAGACAACTAAATACATTGTAGTTAACAAAGCTTAAATCATGAGACATCAACAAAGTCAGAACAATATGTGCAGTGACATGTAGTTTAGGTGGCAATTAAAACATTTTCCAACCAATATAAACAGAAAGCCTGCACATCAGGACATTTTAGATTTTAAGAGTTCAAATTGTGGATGTTGAGTAGTTGGAAAAAATCCTAGTAACTCATCACCCTCAGATGACTTTGAAAGGCTAAAGTATAGAAATGAGTCACTAAATCTCACACGCACATCTTTCTATGAACATGTCCACACACATCTCTGCATCCTCCTTCCTCTTTATAGACCAAGTTTTTTATGCACTACATGTGGATAAAGTGTGTCAGGGCATGGAGTTGCTGTAAAACTCTGTCAGGTTCAACCTGAGGGAGTTTTACAGCAGCTACAGTTACAGTACACGTGTTGCATGTTGTTCTTAATTACATTGGACAATTTAGCACCTTTTGTATTTCAACAGAAAACTGAATTTGCAAACAGAAACTTTTCAGGCACTGTGCTGGAGGTTGTCCATAAGGTGGCGGCCTATGTTGATAAATTCAGTATGAACTCCATACATAACGTCCTCAGTTTATTGAAAATCATCAGGATTCTGTAGACTGGATCCCAGTCTCAGTCACATATAGAGCTGAAATGTGTACCTGTCATATAAAAATGTTCAGTTAATCAAAAATCTCACACAGGAGATCTAGAGGTCATCGATAAAAACCTGGACTCTTTTTAATAGAATTTAAATGTCATTCCAAACAGTCCTGTTGTGTCTAATGTTGATGCATGCATGTGGTTTTCCACACATGTGTAAGTGTGACTCACTGAGTGTTAACCGTCCACAGACTGTGTGTTTCTTCTCTAACATAACTGTCTGTGTGTGAATCAGTGTTAATGGCACATGAGGTCAATAGGAACTGGCTCAAAGTTACACAGCTTTGTTTCAACACAGACAAACACCTACACACACATCTGTGTTTCCAGCATGACTTTATCTGCACTGGCTGGCTGACTAACTCTGACATCACTCCTCGGGAGTGCTGACTTATCAGTTCACAGGGGGAAAGAGATCGTAGCTCAGAATGTTTATGTGTGTGTCTGTCTGTGTGTTGTGTATCTGCTGTGTTGGTCTGCACGGCGCCTGCAAAATGATGGATTCTCTTTACTTCCTCTCCTCCTCTGTATGTTCTGTCTGCTTTCTTTTACTTTTTACCCATCATGCCACAGTACAAAATCTTCCTGAGCCCATGTATTAATCTCCTTTATACAATCATGTGTTGGACAAAGTGTTGAACCTCGCTCCATCCTTGCTTGTGAACGACTGAGTCTTTCCAGGATGAACCTTTCATACCCAATCATGATACTATCACCAGTTACCAATGGACCTGTTTACCTGTGGAATGATCCAAACAGGTGTTTTTGGATCAGTCCACAACTTTCACTTTCACTTTTGTTGCTCCTGTCCCAACTTGTTTGAAACGTGCTGCTGCCATCAAATTCAGAATAAGAATATATTTACAAAAATAAATGAAGTTGATGAGGTCAAACATTATGTATTGTCTTGTTACACAAGAAATATACTGTAGTATTTTCAATTGAGTACTATATGTCAAAAAGGATTCAGTGTTATTTAGGTTTTACATAGCATTTCAATGTTTTTTGGAATTGGGACATGAACAACACGTTTCAATTGCCGTCACCTTCACTCACCTTCCTCTTTCTTCTGTCACAGAAATTGCATGATCAGTCAAGGTATTACAGTAGAAGAGCAAATGGGAGGAACAATGTAAAGATGTAAAGCAATGATTAAAACTTTATTGTCTATATTACAACATTGCAATGATTTTTGAATGTAAAATCTTACAGAACCTGAATCCTGTAAATGATGCCACAGTTAAGTAGAATGCAGGCAGGAATTTTAATACTTCAAACTTTTACCACAATACCTAAAAACAGATTAAAAAACACAAAAATAGAACTTTTAAAAATGAGGTTGTTCCTTTTGATGACACTGGAAACTGACACTGGCCATGCAAAAGTAATTCTTTCTAATACTTTATGTAGTTTTTTATACTCTCATAGACCTAAAAAAAATCATATTTTCATCATTTTTGCTGCCCATTACATTGAGGCGTTAAGACAAGTACAATACCTGACAAAGGAAATTCCAATTGTCTTGGTCTTGATCAAATTTCTCCCTCATTCTCAGTGTAATGTGTTCTTCTCTGCTGAAACTCACTCAATCGTTATACAGAATGACCATATAAGCTTTTTTTTATGTTGCCCTTTCAATAAAACCTTGACCTTCTTTATCTTGGGGCCTGACTGGACTTTAGCTTGCTTTAAATTCAAGAAAATCATGACACAGCCCTGAGCTACTACATTATGTAAATCCATTGGGTCTTTATTTAAAAACAAAATGATTGTTCTTGATTATTAATGTTTTAATGTACTATTCAACTCAAATAGTTTGTGTGCCAATATCATGCAACTTCTCTTGGTTATTTAATAGAGAAGAGTCACTCAATTTCTTTTTCTGTCCTCTCTTTTTTTATCCAAGGACAATTCACATTCAATTTGTTAAGAAACAAGTCATTGAACTACATTTGTTCAATCTTCTATCTTATCAAGTTTTTCTAAAACAAAAAAAAGGGTGGATCTGACTGTGTGCTTTGGAATTAACCTGTACAGCTGTGGTGATCATCCTGTCTTCACATTCACTGGAAGCTCAGCATCCTGTGTACTGGCTACCTGGGCAGCATGTCCTCTAGGTCTGCCACGACATAGGCAACAACAGCCCACAATGCAGAGCAGAGATTCATGTCTCGAGGGTCCTGAACAGTCATGGTATCACCTTCACTGTGGTGGAACCAAAAGTATCGGCTGTCTGCTACATGGAGGCTAGCACCTGGATAAGAGATGGAGAGAGAAAGACGGATGAAATACAAACTGTCCCACAAAATCAAACAATCAAACAACCCTGGACTCAAAACCATAAATTTTACATCTGAAAAGAAACATCATTATTGCATCTGGTTCAATCCTCCAGGGACGTTTCTGTGGTAGAGGAACATGAGTCTGAGGAGTGATTTATTTTCTTTTTACCATCACTCATCCAAGTTTTTGGCCTGATCTGATTCGAGCTTGTGGAAAACAACTAACGTCACTAAATACTCAGAAATTGCTGGAAAGAGAAGGAAGAAAACCTGTTATTAGTCTTGGTTTCCATAAAACAAATTTCACTTCTCATTGCAGTGACATTTCTTTTTCAACCTGTTTATCGACATGTTCTTCAGAATGTCAGGTCTGCTTTGGTTTGTTAAAGTATTCAGAAACAATTAGGGCTGTATCAAATGTCATTTTCTCATATTACATCAAGTTTTTTACATGATCATTAGAGGATTTCAAATGAAAATCTGTTGTCATATTTTATTACATAAAATAAGCACTGCACTTTTTTGGGCTCATTATCAGTGATCTTAAAATGCTTTCAAACTGGAAAAATCGTTGCTGATGCGAAAGTGATGACATCTTGATGGAGCACCATGAGTCAAGCAAATACATATACATACATCTGTGCAATATTTCATTTCATCTAATCTGTAATTCAACTGATTCAGACTATAGTGTATATCTTAAGATTGTACTTTTATAGAATACTTTTATGTTTCTTCTAGTCAGATTTTATTTACTCTATCCTCTTTGCTGCTGTACACTGCAAATTTCCCTGTTGTGGGATGAATAAAGGAACATTTTATCTTATCTTACATAATATTATGTAAATGAAGGTTGTGGTTAGGTTAAAAGTTATGAAAATGTAATTTATATGCTGTTAGATTGATTAGATTAGATTAAAGTTGTTTGGCCACAGAGAAAATGATGTTTTTCCTATGACTAATAATGATGAATGAATGACGATTAAGATTGTTTCGTCAAAGCTTTTTGTAAGCGTAACACACTCCCGTCCAGCAGGTGGCGGTCTTCTCAACCGCCGATGAATCGAAAGAAAGAAGTAGTTGAAGTTTGTTTTTAGCTTTGTTAGCTGTTCTTGCAGACTGTCGTGAGGTCAGCAGTCAAACATGGGGCGAAAATGCGCGTATCCCGAGTGTAAGAGCTCGGAGGGTCTGCACTGTCTGCCGTCCAACAGAGAGCAGGCGCGCCGCTGGCTGCGCGCTCTGGGCCGGGCAGACACACCGTCCGCCTCCCTCTACGTGTGCAACCTCCACTTTAGCAGAGAGTGTTTCTCCAACTATGCTGAGGTGGAGATGGGCTTCAAAAAGCAGCTTCTGCTCAATCCAGATGCTGTCCCTACCCCTGCCAAAGTGGTCACACAGGTGAGTCTAACTCAAGCTTCTGACTGCGGCATGTTTCATATAACATGGTTTACAAGCCTCTCTGGTTTGAGCCCCTTTCTCTAAAGAGGGGTCACATTTATCACTGAGCCTCCTCCAGGTAACAGTCCCAGTCAGATCACTCAGCTGACCTGCTCCTCTTCCTGTTCTCCCATGCACACTGACCAACAACAAAACATAATTTTTGGGTATTCATAAATAAAAAATACATAATTTTTACTTAAAAAGTGCCTGCCCTTTGATTCATAGAAAGTATCAATGACTAACATAATTATGGTTAACATACCCATACCCCTTTTATACAGTATAGTAAATATTATAATAATAACAATAATAATAAAGTTGATAGTTGATAATAATAATAATAATATGGTTTTCCTTCACTTCACACTATACGTTAAAGAGTGTTTTTTTAAGAATTTTTCCTTATTTAAATCAAGGGTCTAAGGACAGAGGTTGCACAGTCCCATGAGGCAAATTGTGATTTAGTTTTATAAGCCACATGTGTTTATGTGTAAATATATGCATATGAATTAAAGTAAGAGAAGTAAATAAACAGATAAAAGAAAAGTAATAATTATAAAAAGGTTACGAAAGGGGAACAGAGAAAGGAGAAGAAGGAAAAGTTGGGATCTTTCAGTTTCCACTTTGAATTGTAACATCTGGGTCACACTGTGCCAAAGGATACAATAAATCTATTGCTATTTTCTATAAAGTTGACTTCTTAATATTATCTGCTTTCTTAGCATAGCATAATCCCAGAGGACTTTCACCTCATAACCCAACCTCTTAAAGCATTCAAAACAACTTCAGCTGATTGTATTAACTTCAGAGATTTGAGGTTTGTTTTTGATCACAGTATAGTAACTTTGCACAGTTTACTTGTGTCAGAACTTGTTGTTTTCAATGATATTTGTGCTAATAGGTGTATAAAGTGTCGCTGTTCCCCGTGTTGCTGTTCAGGGCACCACAGGCAGCTCTTGTCGAATTGTGCCTGCTGTAAGACATGTGGCTTCCCAGACTGACCCCCCAGAGAGAAAATCTGTCAGCACACAGCTATCCATGAAAACTCTGCAGAATCCCTTCAGAAGTACAGGTCTGTAGGCCTACATATTCACTCCTATGAAATTTTATTTAGTTTTCACTTTGACTTACGATAAGAGTGTTTTAATTTATTTCACTGACAGGATTACTGATTTCTTTTTCTGTACATTGAAGGTACCCAGGTGAGAGTGCCCAGCAGAGATTGTGGTGTGTGCACTCTCACCTTCCCCTTGGACAGTCCATTACTGTTCCTACAACCAACAATGGTAAAGAGACCATCCAAAAGACCTCGACTCAGCCTTACAGATGTGGATGAAGGCCCGTCATAATGCAGTTTGTCTATGATGGTTCATGAACCAGAGGATTCAACATGACTCTGTGGACTGTGGAAAAAATAAGAATGCTGAAAACTTTGATTATTACCATCTAATACACAAGACAGTGCACGTGTCTTATTATCCCTGAATCACCAGAACAAAGAGAGGATGCTAAAAGATCACGTGTCAATACAACTGCCTTCAGTGTGTCCTTGAGCAAAGCACCAAGCTCTCAGCTGCTCCAGTGGAACTGTTCAATAACAGATAACCTTTACTGAATGTCTTTGAGCTACTAATTCTCCTGTTTGGTTGATGCTTTAAAAAGGGGAGTTTTTTTTCTGGTCTGCCTGGCTGAAGGTCCAAATGTTTATGTGTTCTATTTGTTTTCAGTTCCTCTTCTAATGTCTTTCTAAGTAAAATGTGATTCACTTCTACTGAAACTAGACGAGTGGAAAAGAAACCACAAACGGAAGCAGAGAAATACGTATTTCACTGTCAAAAATCCATGTAAACCGAGGCAAGCCACTCTGACTTGGTACAGTTTCTCTGCATTACTGCAAAACAAAGGATGATTTCAAATCAATCAGTGGAACAGGTGAACCACCAGTAACACATTTGATATTTTACAGAAAAAGACACTTGTTGATAACAATGCTGGCCGATAGATGTACAGTACAAACGGTCGAGTGAATGTTTCATCTCTGAAGTGTCTCTTCTACAGCTTAGAGTTGGTTCATTTACTGTATTTCATGCCAAAAGTGTATAAGAAATGGTAACTAAAAGTGAAAATGTAGGCTACTGGCAATGTGTCAGAATGTTGACTGCATGAAAACTGTAATTTGACTGTCAACTGTCAAATTACAGACTTTATTGTACAGTTTAATAGTCCAAGGCGGGTATCGCAGGGGCCTGTTTTCCAAATCTTCTTAAGGCTAAGATGACTTTATTTGTACAGTAATTCACTTTACACATTTTATCAGTTGTAAGTAAAGTCCATTCATTTTCTAAACATCTCACAGACATACAACCTCCCCA
The DNA here is from genome assembly GCA_025331565.1 of Holacanthus passer. Classification (NCBI taxonomy): domain Eukaryota; kingdom Metazoa; phylum Chordata; class Actinopteri; family Pomacanthidae; genus Holacanthus; species Holacanthus passer. The sequence continues at coordinate 7,444,857 of JAFREQ010000012.1, read as the reverse complement.
AAGAAAGCTGAGTTTAAGACTTAAATAAAAGGTCATATACACAAAATGTGGCTGCCAAGAATGTTTGGATGCTAATAAAAATTTTCAGTCCTCCTCCAACTAACTCTTCTTGTCATTGCTTTAAAGCAGGGACATTTGTGGTGCCTTGTTATGTAATGAAATGTTTAAATTATATGTTTTTGTGTGGGGGATTCAGTTCCTCGTCTAAAACTTATACAACCATGTCTTTCTATGCACATTGCAATTTCACTTCTACAAAGACTAGACACTCGCAGAAAGGATGTTTGGATCACTAAATGTCTATATAGACCACAAACATAGAAACACACCGTCAAATATTAAGCATTGTTGAGGGTTCAATCTTGTTTCACTATCAGCAATTCAGAAAAGCAAAACTTAGTCAAAATGTAACTATATTGCAATGATTTTATTCAGTCTGTCCCTCTTACTGCTAAGCTTGGGTTTTACAGTCATCCTGGAATCTGTGCTTTTTAAAAATATGTTATTTGACAGAAAAGGAGATGGAGCAGGTCTGTATGAAAACTGTGAGAATAAACTTTCAGCAGCCTTTTAAAGCCTGATATGTGTTAAATGAACTGTAATATCCAACCAGCAATGAAGGAAATCAATTTCTTTGTTTTTTTAAAGCAACAAATACAACCGATACAGTTTTCAGATCTGATGTTATAGAATCTGACTCTTTTGATTCTATTCTGTTATTTCTATTTTATTTTTTATCCTGTCATTAGCGTTTGTGTTTATTGGTCTACTGTACCCATCCTTCAACAAATCTCTGTACATTTGGTCACATCAAGTCGGTAGAGATTTGACTTGAAACTTTGACTTTAAAACATCTTGAAGTTTCCATTCAGATTCTTAAGAAAGTCCACTTGTAGTGAATGTCTGCCCCCACTTCTCAATACTATAGTGTACTGTGTTCATAGTTCATCAATGAGGATGTGATTCTATGTACATAGCACTTTCAGAGTGGTTATTAAAACCAGAGCGACACAAATAAGGATGAGTTACTTCCTTTCTCAGTTTCTGTGTTTATGACACACATAAAATCATGTTAAAACAAGTTACTTGTTTACTTAAATACAAGTTACTAATTTACTTAAATATGAATGAATAAACATTTGCTGCTAGTTGCAGACAGACACACAGACATGAATTCAGCTGACCTGGTACTCCTGCCTGCATCCACGGTGAGATGTCTGTCCCTTCTCCATGTGTCTCCAGTTTGGTCGTATTAATGGGAGCCAGCAGTTTGACCACTTCTTCCATCACCTGTTGACAGAAACACAGCTAAGTGCTTCTCAGCTTATCACACAGTATGTTATATGCCAGCGCTTTTCAAACATGGTTCATCATTATTTCAAATATACTAATTCTAGGATGTATTGTCTCATTTTTAGATTACATGACACCAGACTATAAGCCCATAGGTAACATTCTATAACCATGTAACTAGATGTTACAGTGCCACATCCACATAAAAGATATAGTAGTTCTGTGGTTAAGCATGATGTTTTCTGCATTTATTACTCTGGTTCCTCTGATTTAAATGCTCTATTGAGGTTAAATGGGACGTTCAATGTTGGGACTAGTTAAAAATGTCCAATTAAGGAAGCAATGATCTAATGTGAAGTAGAAAGCAGATGGAGGAATAAATACTAACTTATGCCACCTTGCAGAACCTGTGCTTTTAGGAATTTAGACTTTGAAGCCTGAATAAAAACTGATAATTGTGTGACACTGTTATGTTTTTGATCCTACCTTTCGTGCTGCATCACTGCCAGTAAACTGCAGAGCCACTGGAGTAAATGTCCCTAAATCAGACTCCATTACCAGGTCAAAATTGGACATGTTCACCTGGGTGGGGAGGGGAAGTAGAGAGGGGAAGGAGACAAATCAGATAGAGGTGGTGAAAGATCAAGAGAGGTCAAGAGAGAGCAGGGACACATAAAAAACAACCTATAAAGAATACAAGCTTCATGGAGACAATCAATGATCTTCATGTGAAGCCTCAGGAGGTGAAATGAAGAGTTTTAAGCATAGCTACTTTCAAACCAGAGCATACACACTGAACCAATCACTGAGACTTGATCTTACAGCTGCCTTAACTAATTTAATCTGAGCTAATTATATATCAAATGTAAGAACTCAAGAGTCCACTAAGGAGTTATGGTACAATTTTGAAAAACGTACTTGGTACAGAAAATGCTCTAAACCTGTATACCAGTTTATGAGAATGTAGTTTATTGTGGGTCAGAGCCTGTTGGGCAGCCAAAGCCCTAAAGAAGGAAATTCTGTAACTCAGTTCCCTGGATGTGCATTTCTGCACTCACATACTCTAAACTTCCACAATGTGGTTCGACTCTTCCAGCTTCTTACCTACAGGAACAGTACAAATTACAGTTACATTACAGTGTGATTCCTATTGGGCACTGCAGTAACATTAGACAGTACCTTGTGTAGATTAAAGTACTGCTGCGCTCCGACTCCACCCTGCTCTTCAGCCGTCCACAGTACTGTTCGTAGGGTCCTCCTTGGGCGCAAACCTAGAAAAAGATAAAGACGTGAATAAACAAAGCAAAGGCCGAACCTTATTATTGTTGTACTGGTTTATTGTTATCATTTGTTATTTGCTGCACTGGCTCAAAGTATTAACGAAAATCTGAAGTATCATATTGATTGGTGCAAGTGGGCATGGCCTATCAAATATTTGCTCATAACCCGTGAATTGCCACTGGTGGCTATATTACGCATTAAGGTTTAGTGTATTCCTGGCTACAGAACCTTTTATCACTGGACCTTGTACTCTAGGTTGGTTGAAACTCTCTCACTATAAGTTTGTTCACTTGCATTCTTTTGTCCAGAAGAATACTGTACTGTATATCTGAGTGTTTGCTAATTACAGTATGTGTGTTCTTGTTCCTCTACAAACAGTTGGAGGAAATTACTGTTTACAGTCTGAATAATTGTTTTGTAATTTGTTCCTAAGTTTGGAAGTGGATACTCTGCTCGCTCTGAAGGATCAATATAGAAAATTTTTGTTTCCTTCATGTAGCTTTCATATTTTGCTTTTGTACATTGTTCAACCAACTGTTGTTTGTAAAGTTTTACTTTTCAAACTGTTGATATCAGCAGAACAAACAGGTTGCATAAAGCTAAACAATAAAGTAAATCATTGACTTGACTTTATTTGTTTATGAGCTTGTGGAAGCTTGCTGCTGTCTATGTGCATTTTTGTATTTCTACAGAATGTAAATGTTTCTTTTCCTGGAAGTTCATCTGTGCAGCACCATGCTGTGTATATGAGTGCGTCTATATGGTATGTTTCTCTCTCTATATTACCTAAGTCCTTGATGAGTGACAGGGCCTCCCAGGAAATCATGGCTCCACCTCCATCATCCATGGCGCCTTGGCCCACATCCCAGCTGTCCAAATGACCGCTCAGTAAGACGACCTTGCAGATTGGACAGATACAGAGATATAAACAGAAACAAGAGAGTGAGAGAGTGTGGAGGGACAGTTTTGCATGGTGCATATCCACTGACACTTGATAAGTTTAAGAGGACAAGATCAGAAAACGCTTGCAATGTCTGTCCAAACTTGAAACATCTCACAACTATTGGATAGATTGCAATGGAATTTTGTACATTCATGACATTCAGGGTGCCCAGAGGGTGAATCCACAGAACAGTTCAAAGTTTTCACTTATCTAGTGAAATATCTGAAATCTACTTGATGGATGGTCATGAAATGTGCTGCAGACATTGATGTTCTCCTCAGGATGAATTACAATAACTTTTTTCATCCCTTCTTTTTTTCTCACCAGGTGAAAATCTAAATTTGTTTTATGATTGAATACCTTCAAAATGGCATTCCCATCACCCTCATCTGTTCTTTGTGTCTTGTGCTAATAGGCATGTTAGCATGCTAATATGCTAGACTAAGATGATGATCATGGTAAACATTCTGCCTTCTTTTACTTTTAGCATGATGGGGAACACAGCAGCTAGGAATATAAGACATACATACTTATTTATTACAGAAACACAAAGACACAGAGATGGTGCTGTGTGATCCATGAACCACTGAAGTGGTTTTGCAACACCAGAAATGTCTGACTCTACAAATATGTCATTTTTCCAAGTAAGGGTTTGTCCCAGGTTACGGCATGCATCAGGGGTTTTCCGGTCCAGTCTTTGAGAGGTACACTGGTTAACCTCAGAAAGATCCTTCTGTCCCTGTTGACTTTAGATTGTTACACTGTCCCTCTTACTGCTGAGGGGTTCACATACCTGACTCGTATTGCTATCAGTCTGTTTATGCCTACAGTGTGTTGACAGTGGAGACAACTAAATACATTGTAGTTAACAAAGCTTAAATCATGAGACATCAACAAAGTACGAACAATATGTGCAGTGACATGTAGTTTAGATATTAAGATACAATTAAAACATTTTCCAACCAAAAGACACTGACATTGATGATCAACATTCATCCCAATCACTGTCTAGCAACATGATTTGCATTTAGGCACAAATATAAACAGAAAGCCTGCACATCAGGACATTTTAGATTTTAAGAGTTCAAATTGTGGATGTTGAGTAGGTGGAAATAATCCTAGCAAATCATCACTCTCAGATGACTCTGACTGGCTCTAAAAGGCTAAACTGTGGAAATGACTCACTAAACCTCAAATGTACATCTTTCTATGAACATGTGCAGACACACACACATGCAAACACACTCCAACCACAACTGCTGCTACTGCAAGAAGGACCACAAAGTCACAGAGCCAGAAATGATGTCAGCCATGCCATGTGTTTCATTTCCCTTTTCTATAATGAGCTACCAAACGTTGGTTCCCAGATCAGAATAGTAACAGATTACATCAGCGATATTCCTCTAATCCAAGTCTTCTGACTGATTTTTTCAGTTAGCTCCACTTTTTTTCCACAAATTAAATCAGAGAGACTGCTCTTTGTAAAGAAGAACAGAGTTTACTTGAATTTCACAAATTAGGAACTGCTGAAATATATTGAACATGATACCATAAAAACTACAGCTGTAAGTTTGTGTTCTCTGTTAGCAATCAAAGTAAGGAATTTTGTGTTTGGCCATCTTGGTTCAAGAGGCTGTGAGGAAGTAAAGGCCTACACACATACAGTTCATATTCATTTCCCAGTACAAACATCATCTATCTTCATCAACCAACAAAACATATCATGTCAGATATTACATAAAGTACAGAAGCCTCAGTCCTAAATGCAATATACACACTTCCTTAACAACAATATAAACACCCATGCTCCAGGCAACCTCCACCTACATACAGTACACACCATGATTCACAAATGACACACAGACAGTGTGGGATCCACAGAAATGGAAAATGTTAATTCAGTTTGGTCAGATCCTCTCCCTTGTTTTCCTGATATGCAGTTCTGTTTCACATAGATTTTCCCACTCATCTTCACAAATATATGCAACTAAAATTTACAGACCCTGCTCAGCTTTTTAGGACATGTTCGTTCAACCCAACTGGGGCTGTCCCTGAGAATGGGAAATGTTGATCCTGCTTCTCATCTACTTTTACTCAGACACAGGAAATCCCGACAGTTTCTTCCAAGAACTCCAAGTTAAATCTGCCCGACTAGTCTTAACTGTGTACCCACATTAAGCAGCAAGTGTCTTGGTGCTGAGCATGCCCCTTCTGGCATCTTGAGGACACTGTACCATTTCAGCCCTGTCCACTGAATGACAGAAGCATTAGTGGGATTTTTTTCAGGGGCATCTTGCTCCGTCCCCTGCAAACAGAGCCTATCTGCACGCATTTGGAGATTTGTGAAGCAGCAACTCATCTGTTTATCAGGTTCTACCAGCTAAACGTGTCTGAGTCCTTATCCCTAAACGTGCTCAGGACCTGTGTGTGACACTGCCCTGCATAGTTGCAAGCTGTGTAATGTAATTTGCTCTGTGCAGTGATTGGATACTGATCCAGGGCAGGGCATATTTTGCCATCTTATTCTGTGATTGAGTCTAATAGTGAAACAAGTTTAACTAAAATTTGCTGTAAGTTACTAAAAGGTGTCTGTCTATGTCTATGTGCTTGCCTTGTGACAGACCAACAACCTGTTTGGAATGCACAACACCTTTTGCACAATGCAGGCTGGAATCAGATTGTTCTATCCTATTTGCCGGTAAATGTCCCTGCTAAGCATCACTGTCTATTGACTCTAAGGTTTCATACACAGTGTACTAGTCATACTTAACAAAGTCTGAAAATGAAAAACAAATACGAAGGATGATTGCAGGTTCCAGTATTGCAGCAGAGGAAAATTGCCCAAAAGTAGATTGAAATCATCTGTCTGTCTGTTTACATTAACATGTTTTCACAAATTAAAACTCTGCTCAGGATATGTTAATTTCAGCAGGCCTGTAATTTGAGTTGAGTTTTTTTAGACTTGCCAATAGAACTGCAGTAGGTTTGGCTTCTTGCATTTTAAATAAATAACTTCATATGGTCAGAGTTGAGGGATTCATGAAAGTAGGAAGCCAAGGCAGCGACAAATCTTAGGAAGCTGAAAACATCTAATTCCTATGAAAAACACAACCAAAAACACAATTAAGAGCTAAATAGTTTGTTTACACAGTGCTATGATTCCATAGAAACATACTGTATTCTGACTGGCTGAAAGTGACAACTCAGCTGAGCCTCAGTTCTTCTCTGGAAAGATAAAAATCACGCACACCCACTAGCAAAATAAAGCCAGACTAAACTGCTGTGGGAAGTCAGCTGGAGTCAGCAAAAACATTCTTTCCTCGTCCCACCAAACCGAGGAAAAGATGGAAAGAAGGACTAATTAAGAGAGAGACAAAAAAAAATAATAATAGAGCCTTTCTTCAGGACAGGACATCTGTTTCCCATAGAGTGAATTAGAAAGACCTACCCAAATATACTCCTCTCGACACTATAAGACTGGAAAAGAGGTATGATAAGATACATAGATAAACAAGTCAGACAGGTAGGTGTCTTCGATGGGAGTGTGAGTTCTACCTGCTCAGGGTGTTGCCAGCCTGTTATCTCAGCCACTGTATTGAAAGAGTCAGCGTCCGGCAGAGTCTTGGCTCCCATTGTCAATCTGACCACAATCCTCTGCCTTCTCTGTGCCATACGCCACATCAGTTCAGCATCCTCCATGGTGATACAGGCTGTAGGGATGCGCTTCACTCCATCTTGGTAGTCCTGCCAACCTGTGTGAGGACTAGAGAGGTACAAAGACATATATGTATGAATCTTCTGATTACTTTCAATTTTCATTACACCTAAGATGTTGAGGATCAAATGACCTATAGGCCCTTCAGCAGTACTTGTTTGTATTTTTTATGTTAGGGATAAATAGATAGATAGATACCTGTTTACAGAGAATGGTGTTATAGATCGAATAAGAGTGGCTACAGCTCCCACTTTGGCTGCCTCAGAGGCACCATAAGCACGGTAAGCCACTGTCTCCCCATAGCTGACAAAGGGCTGGTTAAAGACCACAATCCTCCCTACGGCCTCACTGGCTCTACGCTTCAGTTCCTCAAAAGACTCAACCACCAGCACCTCTGCCTCAATGCCTGGAGAGACAAGGGTGAGACAGTGAGGAGTAAAAAGGAGGTGGATGACCAATGACAGGCATGATTGTATTCAGCACAGTCTTTACCTTCAGGTGGTGTCCCTACACTGCTACCCAGTCCGAGTATCGCCAGACTTTTGGCCCTGGGCACAATCATTTCTGCACTCTCCTTCCCTCTCACCCAGTGTGGGATTTTGACTGGCTCTGGAGAAGAAAAGGGTGAAACAAAACTACTCCTACTAAGACACTGCTGAAAGAGATCCCTTCATTTGTAAAAATTTATGTCTGCAATTTATCCTCATGGCACACTTTTTGGAGAAACAGACAAGACATACTTACCTAGATATACATCCAGCCCATCTTGTGTCATAGCATTGTACATGTATTTGATAGCCATCTCAAGGTTTTGGGAGCCACTGACACGGTTCCCTATGGTGTCGGTGAAGTCGGCCAGCCGTCTGTAAGAGCGGTTCTGGGCAGCTCCAAACAAAGCCAGGTCAATAATCCGTTTGGCCACATCAGTATAGCCTGCTACCTCTGTAGCTATGTCTGAGACTGGGTTCACACAGACGCACAAAAAGAAACTCCGGTTTATACCCAAAGCCAGTTGCTGTCAAAAATATCTTTAAACCAGACCCATGAACACAAGCACCAAATCAGAGCAAGACCTGGACTGTACTTTTGAAGAATAGGAATTACCAAGTGAGGAGACACTAACCCTCTAAAATAACAATCAACATAAGATTTTGCAGTTTAACATTGTCCACAAAACCTATTCAACACCAGAAGGACTCTATAGGATAAATGAATCTATTTCAGACTTTTGCCCCAGTTGCAAAATAGAGACAGGTAACTGTATTCACATGTTCTGAAAATGTAATAAATCAAAACATTATTGGAGATTCTTGAAGAGATTATAAGTTTTGCAATCCCATGTTCACCTATAGTAAACTTACTGGGCTACATTTCTGATATCTGTCTTGCCAACAGAAACAAGGTGCGGCTTATCAAACTGGCCGTGACTGCTGGTAATAAATGTCTTGCTCTGTGGGAAAGTGCAGATCCTCGCTGTCTCCATGTGGTTTTAAGAAATTTCCTCATGCATGACATCAGAAAAAATGATGTTCAGTTTCAGAAAAAAATCACATCTCTTTGATAAATTCTGGTCTGGTTTTAGGAGCTACATACACAGAAAATATTTTGGTCTGAAGGTTGACCATGAGATATGTTTGCCATAAGCACAGGTGCATGTATGTCCCATGTATAGTTGAAACATGTACTAATGTGTGTTAATTTTGTGTTTATGGCCTTTTATGGCTCTTATTTTTTACATTTGATATATCAGTTCTGTTTTATTTCTGTAGACTGCTCTGTTTGAGAAAAAAAAAATCACCAATAGTCCTTCCACATAGCTGTTTTTCAATATGTCTGTCAGAATGTAAAATAAACTGACAGCAACCCTGACCTTCATACATGGGCCTCTATCCTTTACTACATGTATGATGGCAGAAGGGCTGGGGTTACCTTTCCTTGCAGTATGATTGGAAACAGCTCTGACTGCAGGCTCTGAGTTCATGGACCAAGTAGGGTGAGGGTGAGAGTCACACAAAGATGATAACATGGAGAAAAACAGGAAGAGGAAGAGGAGGACGGGCAGTGGAGCTTTCTGAGCCATCTGCAGACAGAGGAAACATCAGTGTGATTACAGATCTGACATTCAGGTGGATTAATAGCTGCTTAAAGGGTTAATTAACCTCATCATGATCCGACATTACCACAAGTTCACACCGACAACAACGGATAACACAGTATCTCTGAATCACTCCAATGCTAATCTGTAAATCTACAGTGTTGGGGCTAGTCAATTAGAGATAATCCAAAATAGATTAAAATGCGTAAATCAATATAACTAATCCATTCTAAACCTTAAAGCACCATAAAACTTGTCTCCAAAATAAGAGATTTCATACGCAGTTACATTACAGTTAGCTAGCAGAGTAACGTTAGCCGTTAGATTACAGTCAGCTAGCAGAGTAACGTTAGCAGTTACCATAAGAGCCTTTGATTTTACTTTCAGTCCAGACCTGACAACGTTAGTGGTCAAGGTATTCATTAAAAATACACCACTAAGATCAACGTTTCATCGTAATAACAAAGTCACATTCACGGGGAATAATCTTTTATCGACAACCAAACGTTAAACTGGACAGAATGAGATTTTCAGACGAATGAACTGAGGATGGAGAAAAACGTTGAAACGGCAGTTGAAAGTTTTTAAGCTAACAATGAGCAGAAAACTTCATTTAAAACAAACACAAAATAAAACAAACACAAAGTCTTCAGGATAAGTGAGTGTAGTTGTTATCGTTGCTGTTATCAGACTTCGTACAGTTTTAAAACGAATACCTGCATACCGGCGAATATAAACACCGTTTCCGCGCTCGTGATTTCAGCTGGCCAGGCGGAAACAAACTTCCGGTCCGGCTGTTTTCATAATAAAAGCACCATCTCTACAAGTACATAGCAGTAAAATATAGTTACAACACTTTGCACATAAATAAATCAGTGAAAAGGAAAAAAAAAATCCGTACAAAGTTTTAAAACTATGCGAATCAATTTGTTTATAATGCTCACACAGAAGTACTGTTGTCTGTTCAGATTATGCATTTAGGAAACCACACAAATATTTAGGTCCAGATAGGTTTAGCCAGCACTTCAACATTGCCATTAATCATTTAATTATCAGGATTAGACTGATCTGTTTAGTATTAGGATTTATCTTCATGCCTGACACTCTGTTCGGCTCTTGTTTCATAAATAGATAGTTCTTATCTAAATGCAGACAAAATAAAGAATAAAGTTTTAAATGTAATCCCAGCATAAATCAAGTGATGAGCTCTCAATTTGTTTTGTACTTTGTTCCAAAACTGTCATTTCCAGAGGATTGCCATGCTATAGTATAGTTTGTATTCTGTGAAGATGATCTGAAGAATGCTCTATCCAAACTAAACTATTTGACATGAGTTACGGTGATTTTGAAAAGTGTAAATGCACAGAATAAAGGCAGCAGGTAATTACAGGTAGAGAAATATAAAGTGCAGCTGCAGCCTCTTTTCAAGGAAACACCACAACCAGATATATGAACTTTGTTTGCACTTTGACTATTATTTTGCAGCAATTACCTATATACTATTATACAGAAACCAAATTATAGTGTGTTTGATGGGGCAGTTTTATATAATGTCTTCCTCAAACATTTCCATATCTTCTTGTCAGCCAAGTTCATTGCCAAAAAGATGTCCAGTGCTTTGAATTTATTGTATCCACGCTGCAGAAAACACATCCCACTCTGTGGTTCCCCCCCTCCCTTCTCTACCACTAATCTTCTGTGTTCCCTTTGCAGTCGCTGGCATTCGCAGTGAATGTCCCACCCTGTGAGAAGGGTCACATTCATGTTTACTCATACTTCTCTTACACTCTGGTTTGTTACTGTATTCATACAATATTCAGAATGTATGTGCAGGAGTTGTTTCTTATGTTTACTTTCATCCATTTGCTTTTTACACAATGAAGACATTCAGCAACTTCCTGTATTTCACCAGCCTCTTTTTTTCCCCTATTGTTTCTTCTGCCATTTGTGTTTTCTGTTCTGCATCATCAGGTTCTGGAAAACATCTGACCATTTGGCTCCATTCAAATACTGCTGGCCTGGTTGAACACAGTGGTTTGAAAACTCTGGCACATACATTTGTAAGTGGATGTTTTTTGAGGCTGGGAAGAAATGCTTTTCTGTGCTACTGTGCAAGAGCGAAGTGAAACAAAAGCTACAACTGTGGTTTTTTTCCTGCAGCTGACCTTTCAATGCAGGCACATTTAACACAAAAAAGGGAAAAGGTCAATAAAATGGTAATGTGGTTGAGCATTAGTACACATGCTGATGAGTGAATACATCTGTGTTGTGCTGTCTGTTGATGTGTGTATGAGAGTGAGAGCTCTTATATATATATATAAAAAAAAGACAAACAGCCAGTTTCAAAATTGCATTAAAGCCACATCTTTTATTCAGTAGTGAACCTCATAAGATACACCATTTTTAGCACACACAGTTCTCTATTGGCCACCTTGTGTGCTTATGTCAGCATTTTATCCCTAAGTTGATTTTTGGTTGGTCCCCTCCATTGTGTAGGTGTTTGTTAAAATTAAGGCTTCAGTCAAATTCAGCTTTGATTAAAATGAAAATTAAAGCTGCAATATATTTACAAAGAACTTATTTTTCTACTTTAGTCATGTATTAAATGCATTCATATGTAAAAAGGTATTATAAAAAGCCGGTCAACTGATTATGAAATTGAAAATGAACTGAAACAAGGCTTCTCAAACACACTAAAAACATAAATATGAAACAAACTGAGCAGTAGGCACAAAGAGGCTTTGACCATGAGTAAATACTGTACAATACCAATTTATCATTGACATATAAACCTGGATTATAGTCTAAACTAGTATAAATTAGTACACATAAATTATAGTATCATCAACATACTGTATAAACTTACAGAGATCCTAGAAGAGAGAGGTTATTGTGTGTCATCACCTGCCGGATGGCCAGCAAATGCTAACCCGTTGTCTTAACCCTCTATGGGTATGGTTTATGTCAGACATTTTTGTTGGTGTGGACAACAGAAATGTCAGAGTTTTTCCTGGAACTATTACAGCTGTGATTCTGTACAGCTCATAGGTCAAAGCGCAACACTAATCCTAAGAGCACTGCAATTGAATGTATACAATGTATTATGGGGCACTGAGGATTCAAATGCCCAACAAGCTTCACGTTATCAACAGTAAGTCACAGTGGGTTAGTGATAAGATTGTCCTGTTTATTCCAGCCATAGTGAATAGGTAGTTTGCATTTGCATAAAATCGAATAGCTTTTAAATAGTCTTTTCTATTATGGCAAAGAAAAATATATCATGTAAACACTATTAAGTAGCCTCGACTAAAGGACAAAAAAAGTGTAGCCTCACACACCAACTTTCACTGGTGTTACATTGCCTCAAGAAGGTAATCAAACTGTTAATAGACACAAAAACAGCTGCTACAAATGTTTGCAACAGATGGGGGCAGTGACCTTTGACACAGTATAGTCTAAAAACAAACAAAAATAGACATTTTTAATCCTATGAGAAAATGCCTATACCAATTTAAAATCTGTTATGTCAAATTAAACTCAAGGTCAGGGCAACAGAAATAGAACAATCTGAAACCAATTCTAATGAGAATGTGCGGGTGGGTTTACAGGTTTACTCAGAGTTTAACCACCCTCTGTATAAACCGCTGATCCCAGTCACCTTGATAACCTAATTTTGCTTTGGTTGTAAATAAATGTATTTGACCCTTACATAAAGATTGTAAGGTCACCAGTAGAGCTGCTTCAAGATTCTTCATTTGCCCCATTTTAATAAGAGGCTGATGTGAAAACTATTGTTCATTGACACATAATAAGCAGTAGACAGCTGTTTAAAATTCATCAGAGATGACACATGGGACAAATCCCCATTATTTTCACTAAAATACCGTATATATAGATATATCAAAGAGGGTGTATACAAGCAAAGAATAATGTGCTTTCAAAAGGGAATACCACCCTGTTGTCGTTTCTGTTAACTGCATCCTTACTGAAGCTCTAAAAGTCTCTAAAACGGTCCTGTGGTTCTTTGGTTGGCTGGTTGAGGTAAAGACTGATAATGAGGAAATATGTGTTTAAAACCTGACATGCTTACACTAGTAGCATTGCAACTAATTAAAAAGAATTTGTAAGAAGTGAATTCCTGATTTGGGACAATCCAGTCAGTTACACTGCTTATCACAGATGAGAGTTAACGGTCATCTATATTAGATTGCATTTTTAACTCTCCAACCCTGCTGTGTGAATAAGCCCTGACTCCACATATTGTTCGAAACACTAAATGCTGCCACTGTCCCTTTAAGTTCAACCCTGCTATTGTAGCCGTATACAGTTGACAGTCAGAAAGGAATGTACTTTGGCTGTCGTTAGAAAACGTTGGTCACTTCTACGGTTTCTGAATTATAGTCATTCGCCTTGGCTCCATCTTAGCAATCCTGTCCCACGTGCTTGCTGCACTCAGTCACCAAATCAAATAGTCCTGAAAATATTACTAATGTTAGGTAGATGCAAGGTTGCAGGACTTTCCAACTTAAGGCTACCACTTTATGAATACAATGAAAAGACTGAAATCTCCTTTAAAAAAAATGGCTTACGGAAATATAATCTCTACACATCAAAACACATTGAAAAAGCTACTAAAAATAATTTTCCAAAAGACAAATAAAGCACATTTATATTTGGTCAGCTCTATAAGTGTCAAATATCTGTGAGAAAACAACAAAATTATGTACCTGCAGAGTAACAAAATCTCTCATACCAATACTGGACAGCATATGAAAAAAAAAACATATTCATTTCTCATAACAAAAAATCTTCAATTCAGCAAAGAAAGCGTACAGAAAATGAAATGTAACAATGAAAAATGAAAAAACAAACAGAGCAAATTTGACCTCAATCAAAGGCAAGAGATGTACTCTCTTTTGTAGGCCTTTTGGAATACCAATCCCATATGTGGTACCTTTTCTATTAACAGCATTCAAAATGCCTTAAGCTATGTATTCATATGTTTCTGTGAACTTTCTCGATGTTGTTAAGCTGAGTGGGGACAGTTCAGGCAGTAGCTCTGCTAAATGGGACAATCGATTTGTCTGTAATGCAGAACAAAGTCCACCCCAGTGTGATTCAGCTTCGAGAAGTAATGTGGGTCTAAAGGCACAGCATTGTCAATCCTCTGAATTTGACTTCTTTCCTAGACTAGCTCAGTTGTGATCTATCGTGAAAAGTGTCCCTTTCTTAAAATTTGTATTTGACTCCCTCCCTTGAATGGAATGATAAGAATGTAGTTTAATAGACTTATTTGTTCTCTTATGACCTCGCCTTCACAAACAATGAACATATATGGTGACGTGAAAGTGTAGCAGAGGAAGAAGGCAGATAAAGATGAAAGAAAAAATGGAAGAAGCACTGCAGAAAAACAGAGGTGCTTGACTTCAAACTTCAAAATCAAAGAGGAATCATAAGTTGTTTAATAGATCCATTCTCAGTCCTGACTGGGAGAAGACAGATTCCTATTTAAAGTCCCTATTGATCAGTTCAGGCGTAGAACTCCTTGGTAGGTGCTTTGTGATAGGCTGTTGTAGTAAGTTTGGTGTCTCCCAAGTCATAGCTACCTTCGTCCTTCTTCTTCATACGGTAGGCGAGGAGGAGGAGGAGGAAAACAGCACAGAGGAATCCTACCACTCCACATGCTATCACCGCTGGGGAGGGCATTAAAAAGAATTAAGAATATTTTCTTGACAGTGACACTTGCTGCAAATGTTTCACAATATTTGGTTCTAAACTGTACTGTTTAAAGAAAATTCAACAATAAAAAAAAATACTCCATTTTTAGCAATAAAATTAGTTTAATAAGTCTAACTGAAAAATATACTCATCCAAAATCTAAATCTTAATATTTGAACATAGCATGCATGCTTGCAAATTTCACAACAACACAAAAATGGATGCTTTCTCATAAAAGCCTTTATCTGTTTAGTCTTCAAATACGGTTAATTGTCGAAACCTCAGTGAATTAACCCACTAACCCAGACGTGTGAAGACAATAAAGATGCAAAAAGTCTAGTGGAAATCTGTCCTTACCTGCCAGCACCTCCGTCCTCTCCCACAAGTTCTCTGAGGTCACCTCCTTAGGAGAGTCGATCTCATACATTCTGCTGCCACGACCATCTTTGGCCACAATTTCATTTCCAGCATCTTTTGTCACGACGACTTCTTCAATAAATTTGGGTGTGGAGAGGTCCCACCTATCCAGACTGTTGTCCTCGTCTGTTTCTTCCGTTACACTGATGTCCATGTTGAATTTGTTTGCAGTAGTTTCAGTGGGAGGCATGCTGGTTGAGCTGAGTATGGTACTCTGTGGGAACCAGTCAGCTGTTGGGCCAATACCTGCCACCTGGAGGAACATATGCATTGGTTAAGCTCTTAGTTCTTAAAGTTTCATCATCACATGTTGCAGAAGTAAGAATATAAGAATATAAGGATAGACATTTTTTTAGAAGTCTCACAGTAACTCTCACCTCATCATAAGTCAAAATGCATATAATGGATATAGTGCAAGGGCTTTGGTACATAAAGAAGATCAATCAATCAAGACGGCAATTGGATACAAGTGTGTAAATCATTTACCAATGTACAAAAAATTCTTGACAGTATATGTTGTATATATAATGACGCCATTTGTAGTATCTATTTCAATCTTTTAAATAGTCTACAGTGTATTGATAGGGACCTAAGTCATGAGGATTTTCTAACTTTGAAATAAGGATTTGTACAAAAGGTAAAGCAATATTCTACCTCCTTATCCAAATCAGAGATTATGAATGGAGTTTCCTCTGCGTCCTTCAGTGTGGTTGATGGATTCTGGCTGTCTGCTGCTGTGGTTGGTGGGTTGTGAGGAGAGTCTGCTGTTGGCTGTGGTTGATTTGGAACCATTTCTCTGGAGACTGTGGTCCTGGAGAGGTTGAGGAACCTCATGAGTTTCTCCTCTTGATCCGTCAAGTCTGTGAAAGCTGAGACAGAGGAAACAATCACAGCAAATTCTAAATGATCTCTGATTTTCCTTTCAACCTAACACCAATACTGATTTTGGACCTAATATGGGCACTGAGCTTTGCAAAGAAAACCATGTATCTCCAATTATGCAGACTTTTATTTTGTCAGATTAACTTGAGTGTTTCTACGTGTTTATGGGCTTATGTGTGTTTAAGTAACCAGTTTCTTTGATGTGTAGAAGGAATGTAGTCTGTGAGTTTTATGACTTAATGGTATTTACCAAACCGCATTTTATCTTATATTGTGATCCCACTCAATGTTCTGAATGATCTAAATGTTTCAAGGCATTACTCACTGAGGGCATAAAGGTGAGTCATTGATAATAAAGCCAGAGAGTAATGTGGCATCTGTGCTCTTCCAATAAAACCTCACCTGCTTAACTCCACATCACCTCAGGACAAACATCTGGCACACTGTGAATGAGCGCTTCTGTCTCACAATATACAAGCATGTGAGTCTACAGTAAGTTTATTGCTCATTTGTATGATGTGCATAACTGAGCAGATAACTACCTGTAAGGACTGTTATAGTCTGTTGAAGTTGAAAAATAAAAACTGATAGTCCACAAGATTTATTTTCACCTTGAGTTCATTTTACTAAATAAAAATCACAATGTGTTTGTGAGCCCTCTATTTTGACATTTTCTAAAACTGCTAAAACAAAGAATGTGAAGTTAAAACTAAAAAGATTTCCATGATTTAAAATAACAAAGCCATTACGAAGCAAAGACAGTGATCTTCTTACCATAGTCTCCAGATCCAGAACCTGAGCCGTCAACTTCGCCATCTTCATCATCTATAGGGAGGTCACCTGACGGCCTGCCCTCCAGGTACAGGTCATCTCCCGCGGAGAAGGGTGACTGGGAGGAGACGAAGAGCTGGAAGAAAGCAATACATTACAGATATTATTATGCAAGTAGAAGAGAAATACTAACAAAGCAAGAGAAAGAGACACATAGATCTCCTTTATTCACACTGGCACAATTCCTTTCACTAATCGAGAGCATGTGAATGTCTCTACAGTTTGGAAGTAAGACAATACCTCTCACAACCAATGACCTCCACCCACCAAATATGCCAGTGTTCATTGGTGTCTGAATTTAAACACAGCGTGAACTGCAATCATATTGTAGCATGTACAATAGATGGCCGTTTCTTGTTCATTGCATGTGTTGTGGCAGCAATTTGTGATGCTTCACAGAGCCAGACAGCAGAGATCTAAGTGTGTTTATGAGGAGGAGGGAGAGACAGAGCAGCTTCAAAGACAAGTGGACACACACCATTTCATATACACTCCACAAGGGAGTGTGATGAAAACCAAACCCTTTCTTGTCTTGTCATCTGAAGCTTAGTCTGACAAAAGAAACTAAGCTTCGGCCAAAGAGATGAGGCTTAAACAGATGACGTTATTCATTAGCTTGTAGAAATATGACTGTCTCTATGTATGAAGCAGAACAAAAGAAGCTATGATAATGTAAAAAAAAAACTGTCTGACTAGACTAAACTGACTAGAACCGACTACACTTGAATCAAACAAAGCAACCAGATAATGAAATTCAAAAAGAGAGAAAAGGCTCAGCAGATGTTGGTAGTAAGACAACGAGACAGAGACACACAGACAGACATGCATGAATATGGCCCATTGAGACCTGAAGTATGTCTGGTATGCATACTATGCTTCCACTAACACAGGTGCTGAGAGAGGGAGAAAGGAGGGAGATGGGAGAAAGGAAGGGAAGGAGAGAGACAGCGCTATACGTTTCCCGTAAAACAGGTGCTGGTGACATAGGAGAAGATGTGTGAGGAGGTGAACTTTTAGGTCCAACTTTTCACGCAATAAATATTCACACTTGAGGAAAGTAAAGGTATGAATCCATTCTTAAAGCAGGGGTCCTCTCATGCCAATACTAGCCTTTATTTAGTAGTATAGCTTTGGTCATTTAGACAAAAATGGAACCAAAAGGCAACAAGCAAAACCCAACAACTAATGTTGATGGTAACTGCTTTGATCCATTTTTCAGTCCAACATACCAGACATGTATTTGTGTATTTATTCTAGGACTGCAGAAAAACGCACCTCACCTAAATAATGTCAGCAGCTTCATTCTGCATAGACCAGAGAACAACAAGTGTACCTATTTTTGTTATCAATGAACTGCTGTAGATCAAAGCTCAAGACAAACTTTATAGCTCAATTTCCTCTGTGACTTCTGAGATAACAGACTTTTATTAAATCTAACTGAGATGTAACAAGAGGAGAAAAACCATTATGATACAAACCAGATGTTGTGTTCACATTGGGGTGAAACAGACCAAAGAGAAAACCATTAACATCCATTTTCAAATGACAGTAGAGTCTCATGATGCCAAGGCTGACTAAAATAGCAGAAGAGGCTCTCACATTCTTGCTGCCTTCAACCAGGGATTGCAAAAGCAGATGCTGCGCTTGTCAAAAGGAAACACTTGGAGACACTCAGAGAAAGTTGGAACTGCTGCAGGCACACAGATGTGATGTTAAAACTGCCTTCCTTGTATGTTGTGCTGATGTAAGAACTTCCCAAAAATATAATGTATATACTGTCTAAACTTTTGTGTTGATGACCGAAGAGAGTTTGAAGCGGAGAGCTGTCTGTT
Organism: Holacanthus passer; assembly: GCA_025331565.1. Taxonomy (NCBI): domain Eukaryota; kingdom Metazoa; phylum Chordata; class Actinopteri; family Pomacanthidae; genus Holacanthus; species Holacanthus passer. Next base: position 7,425,850 of record JAFREQ010000012.1, on the reverse strand, counting down.
GTCAGCTCTCTCTGAGCTCCTGCTCATGTCTATACTGATGGAAGTGTCCCAGAGAAGGAGGCACACAATGTACATATTGGAAAATGAGCTGGATTCCCTTTTAAGGCCACAACAACTAGTCCCACTGTGACCTCACGTGCCTTTAAACTGATGGATTGCCAAACACACCACGTACATGTACTTTAAAAAAAAATACTCACATACACAAAAAAAGATATGTCTCAGCTATATGGCTGAACTCACTATCTCCATTAATAAGAATATATTCCGATATGGCAGATGTATGTACTATTGTATGTACATCATACATGATATCCAGCTGAAAGTCTATGAATGATATGATAATATATATAATATGAATCAGATAAGTTATTTTAGTTATTGATACATTTTTGTTATTGATAAATGGATTGATTGATAATTTTCTGTTGACTAATTAATTAATCAACTAATTGTTTCAACTCAAGTGTTCCCAAACTCACGTACAGACAATGTAACATACATGAAACACAAGGGCAGAATAAAATCAGCTATCACTATCTCTGTCCATCCTCCTCGCCACGACAAAGTTATGCAGTAGGGTTTACTAAAACACTTGACTGAGTCACTCAGAGGTTGCACACATCTGGAAAACACACATATGTACATAGCTCACGCACGCGCGCGTATATAACCATCTGGTATCCCAGTGCTTTGTCTGAGTGGAGACAGCTTTCTGGAAACAGCGTGGTCACAGTGATAAAACACTACAGACATGCAATAGGGAGGTTGTATGAGTGCATTAATAAACCTTGTAATCAACAAATCCATTTTTTTGTGTCTGCGGGATTGAAAGTTACTACATTGAAATATTTCCCCAATGAGCTGGAAGTCAATGATAATGAGAGAGCAGTCGGGCCAAGAGTGAGGTTGTGTAACAGCCATAAGTACACAGCAGTGCTGTCATCGCCATCTAGATAGCTACAGCATCACACAACACTGTGTTTGAGGGGGTGTATGTTTGACCAAGGCTACGAGTCACACAATGTATGACCCCTTAACAATCTCCAAATGGCCTCACAAAGCAAAATTATAATGAAAGACATGGAAGGCAATTCAGGGAAAATAAATATTTTACTCTGTAGGTTTGGACAAGCTTTGGCAGGACTGTACAGGAAGACATGGGTATAAAAGAATGTTTCTAAATTCTTAGGTGTGATACTAACAGCCAGAAAGTGACACAACAAAAAAAAAAAAATTCTGTCTTACCCATAGAGGACTTTCATGATGTCCTTAATTTGAAATATGTATCACCTTTATCTGTTGATCCCAAACTAAAACGTCCTAGTTCACACCATTTGGCAAAAGATAAGATGGTCATCAGTTAAGAGGCTTAAAAAGTTACACACTCTGCGGTTGAGCGAAGATTATATGAATCAGTCCCCTTGCCGCCAATACGTTGTGAACACCTCACTGGTATTTTCCCAGTGAGCTCTGGTTTTACAACTCATTCAGGCTTAGATGTACATATTTGGCACTTATGTGAAAATCCCTCAAGGACATGCTGGGATTGAAAGTCAGGCATAAAACCAACAAAGTCACTAAAATGTCATAGAAACAGCCTGGCAGCCAATCAGATGCTGTCATATACAGAACAATGTTGTGGCTAACATGTTGTGACTAAAACCACACTACTGATAACCAGAGAGAAACGTCAGGTAGACCACAATGTGTGCTAATTCTCCCCCAAGCTGGGTGTCAAACTACTCTTTTTATATTCATGGATTATCGCTTCATAAATTCCTCGTATTTTAATTTGGTCTTCTCGCCATGTGTGTTTTGGTAATCTAGTTCCAAAGCACAGTGAAAATAATCATTAATAATAATGAGAGCAACTGTCACACTCTTCCATTCTTCCTCCTACCTACCTACCTACTCTGGAAAACTGCGTGTACCCCACGCAGTTACGTGCTTGTCAGGACTAGTCCAGCAGGACTCACCGTGAGTCATCCATCCAGAAAATGACACCACTACCGGCTCACAAAGTGTCACGAGCTGAAAGCTTGTTTCAACAGCCATCCTTTAGATGTGAGTAACATCACTGAATGACTAACCAGTAATTCTTCAGCCACAATCAGAGAAAGAGACAGTTTCAATGTATGCCGTACACCATCACGCCCAGCAATTTAGGACCGGAGTCTGTGGATTGGTGGCATGAGGCAAAGAGAAATCAAAGCATGTGCAGAGCAGAGTATGAGAGTTTTGAAAAAGCAGTCTTCAGTAATCACATCCATTTATAATACATGATGTTCTCAGGTTAAAAATCACGGGGCCTTAATTGGGAAAGAAATTCTATTAAACTGTTTTTCTATCCTCTCTACTCTTTCAATATTGAGCCAGTGTTTACTACCTTGTCAGTTCCTGCTACATCTAGTATGTCTCAGTTTCACTTCTCTGCCTTTCACAATATACAATGCATAAATCATCAATATCATGCATTTCTGGAGAGGTGGTGAAGTCCTCTGGCCTTGAATTTGGGACTTTTACAGTCAATAAATCATGCGAGCAGGATATTTTTTCACACTTGTGACAATGTACAGAGCTCTGCTTCAGCCTGTCATTTCCAGGTGTTTTCCAACACACACACAGAAGGAGAGGAGGGGGAAACACAGGCAGATTTGTCTGGTGACTTGTCAGGCAGAAGGATTTTGTCATTGTTAGCATTTTCTCCCAGGCAAAGACTTTCTAATACAAAATCTCATTTTGCAAATATTGACATTTTAAAACTTGAGTCCTGTGTGGGGGAGAAGTGCAGGTCAGGTCTGGAAATGTCAAAGCTGGGAGCTGGACAGACTTGGGCCCTGTGTGAACTTGACACCGAGTGGACCCTGAACTTGGCTTGAACACACAGTCTGTGGGTGAATGTCAGCAAACAATAACTTTATCTCTTATATAAATACTGTAGCTTCCTAGAAGATAACATCTGATAATGCTATAAATGTTCATTTTCAGTCCAGACTTCACACAAACATCCAGGTGGACCAAAGAGAGAAGGTATGCCAACAAAAGAAACATAGTGAACAAGCTATATTTAAAACGTGTTTCCAATATTTTTTTTGTACCTGGATGGAAACAAACAGAAAGAACTGAAGAGAAACAAACGTTATGGACGGTTGTCTCTTTTAAACGTATCTTAACGGCTAACTGGTGGCTTTTGTCGGCAGAAAAGAGACAAAGAAAGTCAACATCATCGAGTCAAATAACATTCAGGCTTCATATAAGCTTAGTTAGTTTGTTATTTAACAATGAACAGCTTCTTACTTTTTCACTGATGAACCCAGTCGCCAGTCCGACGAGGAACAACAGCCGCAGATTCCTCATCTTAACTTCCACAAACAAACGGCAGTTGAAAGGAAAAATATCTAAAATAAACTCGACTGTATGAACTCAAAAGCAGAATCACGTCGTTGGGTTTTGTCCTCGGCACGTTTTCTCCGCTGTTTTCCGCCGCTTTGTTAAATCTCAGCACTTTGGTGAAGGAGAGTTGCTGGACGCACTGTGATGTGGAGCTGGTCTGGAAAAGTTGTTTGGACGAGCAGCGCAGCGTGGCTCCGTGATGACGTCAGCGCGGCGTGACGTTAGTCGAGGAAGGTACACGGCTGGGGGCGTGTCTCTGTGGACAAGCGCACACACACACATAGACATACACATAGACAGACAGAAACACATACATACATACACACACACAGAGATACATACATACACAAATACGGATTTATACACATTTATGCACACAAACACAGCAACACAAAAACAAAACAGATGGACTATATAAATGATTTGATGGATGGGAACATTTTTCAGAACAGCATTTATTCACTTATTTTATGAACATTTCAAAGTTCCTACTGTACCTCAGATCAGCTTGACATAATTTATTTTATGGTAAACTCAAATACTGAACTCAGTTTGTGTTTGTCTGTTATTCTCTTTAAAGCAGCTATTTACCTGCGTGTTACTGTGATGGTAAGTGAACACCTTCTGATGTTAGGTAACAGCTGGACTGATGTAGGTATGTATGAAAAAACATCAATACTGCTCTGAAAATGATGCTTCTCCTTTTGGTGACCAAACACTCAACTTTATGGTCACCTCTGTGATGGGGGAACATAACCAGGCTGTACCACAATGTGAGAAGCTACAGCAACGTATCTGAAGATAATAGAAGTTCCTGAAACAGTGAAGAAGCTAGTAAATGAATAAAGCTGTGAACACTGGCTGCCTGTTCTGACATGTACAGTGAAGTGCAGTGTGTTGTGGCTCAGAGGTAGATAAAGTCATGTTTCTACATACTCATGGCAGGGTTTTATTAGTCATTTTTAAACATACAAAATTAAATAAACATTTTATTTTCCCATACTGATTCTACTGTACTGTTTTATACCTGAGATGAGCCTGTGCTGCCACTTCAGTGTGAAGAGAAGCATCAGTTAATAAACTGCATTTAAACTGTAGATGACTCCCTCTAGTGCACAGGAACGGTTATGACAGCAAAGTACAACAGCATCAGTCACACCTGACACATGAAACTAAAATAATGAAAGAAAAAAGAAATCAACCTTTTTGTTTTCTTTGAACCAAAAGAATTTACCATGAAGAAAGTGCCTTCTCTCTTTTACTTTTGGGCATAAAATATTCCACATCTATCTGAGAAAATGTATCTACTAACTTAGCAAAACAGGCCATTAACTAATTAATTGTGATGTTAATCAATAAGGAAATAATGGACATAAAATCAGCTGCTAGAACATTGAGGTAATGCTTAATGTTTAGCAATTTAAATTTGGCTCAGGAAGATGAGAAAATTAGACTCCTTTCAAAAAAGTCCACATCACTCAAGAAACATATTTGATGAAACTGTTCCATCCATCACTGTTTACACGCTAATCCAGGAGATCCTCCCAAATTGATCCACTGTGATTCAGTGTGGTTCAAACAATGAAAACCTACTACTAATTCAATATTTAATAGACATTTAATATAACACAAGGAAACAACAGTCAAAAGGTGAAGGATTTGGAAAAATACACAGTTCTGTAAGGCAGTACTTTCCAACATGTTTGGCCTGTGACCACAGAAAACAAAGCCATATCTACAGTTGATCCTTTATCACCTGTTGCACGTTGATCAGCTTTGACCAGTTCAACAAAAGATGTAAAATGATCTAATAATTTTTTAAATACACATAAACATTTGTTATATCTGAAATCTGTTTTTTTTTTTTTTTTTTTGGTTTTTTGTTTTGCTTCCCTGTCCTGTAAATCACCTGAACACCCCTCCAGTTTTATTTGGTCTCTTGAGTGTGTCCAGAAACTCAGGTTTGAAACCACTGCTGTAAGGCATCACTTGTCAACATGTATAATGTGTACTGATATTATAACGACATAACACTTTTCTTTGGTAGAGGGTTTTTACATGTTTTCATTGAGGTTCCACCTTAAACATTTAGAATACTCGCTTTCATTCAAGCAGGAACGGGAGTCAGCAACAGCTTCACAGTCAAACTCCTGAAAGTTCCTCATGTATTTACGCCCTTTAATTTTTGGACAAACGTCAATTTGAGACACTCACAGTTACAAAGTGAGACACAATATCAAAACAAAATGAAACCAAACCAAAGAGTTGAGGGAAAATGGTTGATGCAACTCAGCCACTGTTCTGTCAGAAATGCCTGAAAATTTGCTTTTAATTAGTTATGCTGATAATTACATCCGATACCAGATTCTCATCTAATAAATGCTCTCTTTTCAAAGCAGTAAATGTTTCAGAAAAAAAGCCCTTATTGTCTAACAATGTGCACACTTTAACTATTCAGATTAACAAAAGACAAGTCTTACTTACTGATCATAGAGGAAATAGAAGCAGGAAATAATAGAGGAACATTTTTTAAACCGTAAGAATAGACATAGCACATTAATAATTTGGCTCAAAATTATTTATATTAAATTAATAGGATTTAGTCCTTTTAAGACACTTTTGTTGCTAGGAAATGAGGTAACATAGAACTGCATGTAGGTTGTTATCATTTTAGTTGGGTTGTTATCAGTTTCAGTGCTGCCAATCGCCCACACATCCATCTACAGCTCGAAAACCATTGATGATAAGAGCAAAATATGTGCCCACATTTTATCCACTGACGTATATGAAGATATGACTACATATGAGGACATCTCAGGAAATACGTGGAAGAACCCCAACATGGTATGAAAAATACAATGATGGGGACACAGAAGCACACATGGAGACTCCAGAAATTTGGATGCAGTCTCAAACTCAACTGTAGGCACGAGGGAGTAAAACAAAGAGGTGTGGTAAAAAATAAATATCTTCAGTCTTTGTAGAGAATTCAGGCGGTCCAGGGTGCTAAAACAATTGTCTTTAAAGCTGCAGAGTCTGTAGCAGGTCTGTGGCATTTTACAGAGCACAGGCAGAGCATCATCTGACTCCAGCCTTGACGTCTGATGTTCTCAGATTTCTCTTCCAAACTGGAGGGATCTGTATCACAAACAGGAGAAATGATAATCAGGACTTGATCTGTAACCACTTTTCAACTGGCATTATTAAATAAAATTATGTTCAGTCATTTATATCAGCAGTTATTGATGAGAAATGGTGTGTGTGTATGTGTTTGTATTTTGTGAATTTCCCCACTGTGGGACGAATAAAGGTTTATCTTATCTCTCATCTTACAAGTGGGGGCACTGAAGGCTCCAGATGTCGTCCCAGAAATGACAGCAGTCGCCTCCATATCAGCCCGCTGCCCAAGAACATGAAGCCTGTTACCAGCCAGAAAACACGAGGGTCCTGGAGATAAACACAAACAGGCAAACACATAAATATATGAGGGAATAAACATACAAAAGGTATGATTTTCACACAAGAAAACCTAGTTCATATAAACAAACAACTTTTGCAAACTCCAGAGGTGATGCAATTCTTTAGCAGGGAGCTGTCTCACCTCTTCGAAGGACGATGTCAAATTCATTCCAAAGGCCACTCCAATCAGACCGAACAAGGAGAGGGAGAAGGAACCCATCGTCAGCTGCAGATTCAGGCGCATCATCACGTTACGATGGCTGGAATAAAACAAGTCATTTGGTTTCAAGAGGTCTTAAACAATGTCGTCTATGGGTCAACCTAAAAACTTTGAAAACACTGGAGCAGGTTTTGAATCAATTTTTGCACAAAATGAGAACAGTGTATTTTGTCCCCCATGACCTACATTAAAGGTAGATTAGGAAGGGACCATTTAAAAATCTGTCTGATCATATGGACAACTGACTGATTTGAGACAAACTTCAAAGATATGCTTTAACCATTCTCTCTGAATCTTTTTATAGAGTAAGAGAGAGAAAGAGACTTTACACACATTGTAACTTACAATATCATCAAAGCAGTTTCAAACAAAATCTTGTAAATGGCAGGAAAACATTAAAAAGATGAATTTTTATTTATTTAGTTTAATACTTATAATGTGCCACATACACATACTGCATGTATCCCTGCTCTGTATGCGAGTGAGTGTGTGTGTGTGTACCTGTCCAGATTGATAAAGATGACACTCTCAGAGTCGTCTATCAGCCCTTTCAGCTCTCTGGCCTTGTTCCCCAGCTCCTCAGCCTGTAAGGAGCAGTTCACAGTCACTGCATGAACACTCAACACACTCAACAGGTCGCTCGCTCTGCACTCTATGCAGATCACATTTAACACTGTGTTTCAGTACTTTGATATTAAACAAAACAAAATAAGAGGGGGCATGTGGATAGGTTCAACACCACAATGAAAAGGTAGAAGGATGTAGTGTTTACACGAAGACAAACAAGGTGTTACATTAATGCTTTCAGGTCTTAAAGTGCAGACTAGTTTGAAATTGCAGTTATGAAATTACATGAATTCATTACTGAGCATTTATTAGTTATCAGGAATTTATTTCAATACTTTTAATTCTGTCATGTTAATAAGGAAAAGTGAAACATATCTATATCTAACTGTAAGTAGCACTACCTGCATATAGTAATTCTCCAATAACAGCTCCATCTCCTCAGCGTGGTCGATACCCAAACTGCTCTCCTCACTACAGACAGACACAGACATATGTTAATACACACATTATTAAAATAATTACTGTTTTAGAAAAGGTCTGGTAGTTACCAAACCTTCAGCAATCAGAATGACTATTTATATTTTAGAATTGCTCTTCTTCATTTTAATGTAAACCTTTTACATCCAACCTCTTACAATCATAAAAACAGAAGTGCTTTTTTTAAAAGAAAACAGCAAATATTGATATTTTTAATAACTTAGAATACATGACAGATTTTTTACTTATCACAAAGAATCAATCCTGGTCTTAAGGAGTCAGAGAATAAATTTCACATTCAAATTCAAATTTCACATTTTCATATTGCTGTTCTAACTCTATCTTACTTTTTCCGTGAGGTTGCTTGTAGGATTTTTCCAAGTTTGGATTCATTGACTTGAAAGATCAAACTAGTTTTAAAATTGCTCGTTTTAACTCGGTGAATCACGTGATCACAGATAAGCGCGCGTGCATAAGATTTGTTCATCAACAGCATAATCAACGCTGGCAAACATGGACAAAATGCTGACAAAATTGAATTGACGAAACGCCCAAAAGTGAAAGGAAATTGGGGTTTTTTTTTTGTTTAAACCGCGGAATTCACTCGGAAACCAGCCGACCCACATCCGCTTCACATCTGACCGCGTGGCCTAATGGATAAGGCGTCTGACTTCGGATCAGAAGATTGAGGGTTCGAGTCCCTTCGTGGTCGACAGCTTTAACTTTGCCCAAGTTTCCCTTGCTTTCACCATGTTGTTGTTTGGAGTCCTGCATACTTATCATCTTCATGACTTTTGCTAATTGACCTGACACTGAACCAATGAATCACAGAAAATTACACATATGTCATATGTCTGGACTTTTCGGCAAACAAAAGGTAATATGCTGTATTTGTCCATGCAGAGCACAAAATACAACCATGACTCCAAAAATGGGACGCTGCGTAAAATGCAAATAAAACAGAAAACGTGCTAATCCTTTTTGACATATACTCAACTGGAAACAGGACAGGACAGCTTATTGAAAATGCGTGGATCGTTACAAAGTACAAAATACAACAACAGAGACTCCAGACTGTTGAGCAACGTAAGCAGTATATCAAACAAGAATGGGAAAGAATTTAACTTTCAAAACTTCCACAATTAGTGTCCTCAGTTCCTAAATGCTTACTGCGTGTTGCTAAAAGAAAAGGTGATGTAACACAGTGGTCTCTGTCCCAAAGTGTTGCAGGATTTGCAAATCATTGCATTCTGTTTTTATTTACATTTTACACAGTGTCCCAACTTTTTTGGAATTGGGGTTTTATATATTATATATTAACGTATTTCCTTATTTGGTGTAAATGTGATTATATATAATTAAAGGCAATTATACACGTACAGCAGAAACAAAACACAAGTGTTACCCGGAACACAAATGTATCCCCAATCAATGTAAATTTTACCTAACTCCAACCAGTTAATTCTGCCGTGCCCAGTCATAACCTAACCTAAACCCTAACCCCAACCACTATGGACAATGGTACAGATAAACACTGGATACACAGATAACGCACTTTCACTTGAAGGGGAGAAAAACACTGTTCGACAGCTTTGGGATCAACACAGTCTGATTTTTTCTTACCTCTTACTACAGCTACTGACTGGGAGCTTTAAAGGACCTTTTAAGAGAAAGGCGTTTTGCATTCATGTAAGTGTATGTGAGCGCAGGTGAAACATACAAAACTCTTGGGTCCGTCCACTTGGTCAGACAGAGTTCTTCAATGATCTCGTCCTCATCCAAAATCTTCAGCAAGGAATCCTTAAAGACTTTTATGTCCGTCTCCAACTCTGACAAGCTGTCAAGAGGCACAAGGGACAAAAGAGAAACTGAGAAACAGACAAAACAAAATATGTGAAAATGTACTATAAATGTTTAGGTCTAACACTGCCATGTTGTGCCTGAGCCTTAAGATATATTTTGATTGCCTTGAGAAAACCTGTCCAGTCCCAGAGTTTCTGACCCAGTTCCTCATATCCATAATACAGCAAAGCTTTGCAATCCTGATGCTATCTACCCTTGCCTGCAAATTTCCCCGTTGTGGGACTAATAAAAGAATAAAGGAATATCTTATTTATAAGAGCATTTACAAACTGTGTCTATGCATATGTTTGTGTGCTTTACCTTTTGCTGTTCTGTAGCAGCACATGTAGTTTACTTCTATCAGCAGAAAGGATTTTAGGATCTACGAGGGATTCCAGTGTGTCCAGTATTACTGGTTCGACATCATTCAGCCGTGCTTGTAGAGTGTTTACCTATTGACAAAGATACATGTATTGTGTGTAAAGACACATATACTGTGTGTACCAGCACATTTCACCTTATCTGAGAACAATGGCAGGTTTTATCTTGGTTAGATGATTAAATACAAGGACACACAGTGTTGCTGGAACCTGTCTCACCTTGTGCTGCAGTATGGCCTCTAGCGCTCTGAACTCAAAGGGCAGAGAGTGTGTCTGTGATGCCAGCTGAGAGGCCAGGTCCAGCACCAACCAACGTTCCAATCCAAGACCACGAAAATCCAACACCAACAGGGACTGCGGGGTCACAATGGCTTTCAAAGACTGTGGAGAATCAGAGACATTAGGGGGTGGTTATCTGCTTTAGAAAACACTGAAACATGCACTCTAATCCCACATATTGGATGCAAATACTGAACATCTTTATTCAAAATTTTAGGCAACATTTCGCGTATGTACAACATGTGAATGACTGTGGTCCCAATAGTTGACTCTGATCTGTAAATATTGTGAAGCATGCTGAAGTACATTTGTGTGTTTGTTTTCTAAAGCCATGGTAATCAGGGTCAGTGATCAGGTTCATGTATCCCGGGTCTCAAGCAGCATTCACACACAGCCAATATATGACTGAAGCTTGTCAGTGTGTCACAGTGTGCAGAGGTAGATAATCCCCACGACGCAGCTGCTGTACAGAAGGCTTTCAATATTTCAGGTAATGTACCAGCAATGCTGAGAATCTGTGTTTATTTAGCACGTAATCAATTACAGAACCAGAGGAATGTGAAGCATGTTGTTAGAAAAAGCAAAGTATAGGAATAAGCACGGTAAGAGATACATTAAGCTACTTGCTGCTGAAGTTTGCTTGTCTTCTGTGACAAGTTTCTATGGCTTCTATCCTTCTATCAGAAAAGAGATATGTAGGTTAATAGCATATTTTAAGTGCTTACATCAAATGTTAGCAAACTTAAAAGTAAAAAAAAAAAGATGAAAAACAGACCTCAAAATATTATTTTAAAAACATTGTTTTGAAAATGTAATGGAAAACAAACCTGTATTGGGGGGACACCAGGACTGCACCATCACAATTTAGCAGTCTAATATAGTCTTACATTGTCATAAAGTGTGGCACATTAAACTAAGAGGACAAGTGACCATAAAGACAACATGAGTCACAGGAGATACGTAAAGAAAAGAAAAAAACAAACAGATAAAAGATACATTTTAGAAAGTTAACTTACTAAAACTTTGCCTATTTATCATATACAACTGTATTTTTTTTTTTACTTACATGCTTTATTAAAATTGATAATTGATGACTGAATGATCACTTTCAAGAACATCATCCCAAAGCTTTATTCTAACTACAGGATGGCTGTGAAGCTGCTCTGTCTCTGCCTGCTGCTGGTTCTGGTGTGTCCCAGCCGGGCTGAAGAACAAATGTGTCTCACATCTGCTTCCAACTGTGAGGAGTGCTTCCAGTCTGGGCCCCAGTGTGCTTGGTGCACCAACCCTCACGAGCACATCCGCTGTCATACCCCGAGAGGGTTGCAAAGAGCAGGCTGTCATCCAGTTTATGTTTATAACCCTCTGGGCAGAGTGCAGGTTGTCAAGAATGACAGGTAAGTTCCCTGGTTTAAAGATCCACTATGAAACTATTTACATGAGAAAAGCCTGTCAGATAAAACACACCTGTCTTATCAGCTTAAATCACCAACAGGGAGTGCAACACAGACATGCATCAAATTACCCCAAACTAATATACTGGTGCCAGATTACAATGTCATTTGTTCAAGACCACAATGGCTTCTAAGGTATTGATCTTCTTGCTGGCAATAACTGAACTTCTGCAGTTCCGAGCCAGCGGAGGCTTTGTTCCTGCAGCCCCAGGAGTTCTCCCTCCGTCTGAGGCCAGGTATAACTCAGTCCTTCCCTCTCACTATCACCGTACCTAAAGACCAGCCCATCACAGAGCTGACTATGGACACGAGCCCTGTGCCAGCGGAAGTCAACATCACATTCAGCAGCACCGTGAATGGAAATCCACTGGTCGTACAGGTCAGCAAGAACAAGACACATATTGTGCAGGACATTTGGAAATACATGTTATTATAATAATAAGCATTCTCTAGGTGAATGTGGAGGCTGCCCAGTGTCCCAGTGCCTCAAGCCAGATGCAGAACAGGACTGGGCCTTGGTCTGTCCACATCACACCCAGAGGCTTTTCACTAAGTGTGAAGTTAGAGATAACTTTGGAGTGTGAGTACACCATCAGAACACTGGACAATGAGATAAAATGAGTGCTATGAGGACTACAAGACTAAAAGAGCCAGTATACTCCTCATAAAAAAAACATACATTTGTCGCGGATAATGTGACAAATAAAATAAAATTTGTTTCCCCAGGTCAGTGTAACTATACGAGAAACCGTGAGGACGATGCCTGTCGCCCAGGCCCGAATAGCCCTGTGTGCAGCAGCAGGGGGAAGTGTGTGGAGGACTCCTGTGAGTGCGAGAAACGATTAAACCCAAAAGAAAAGTACTCTGGAATGTATTGCGAGTGCAGCAACTTTGACTGTCCATTCAGCAACAACAGGTAAAATATGCGATAAGTAAGCACTTTCTGCTTAAGAACTCTGTCTACCCTTTTAATTCCACTTCATTACAGAAATGCATGTATATTTAAAAGACAAAACGTTTTATCTAACAGAATATGTGGAGGGCATGGAAAGTGTGAATGCGGTCACTGCGTTTGTGATGACAACTGGACCGGTGAAGACTGCAGCTGCTCCTTGGAAACTGCTGCCTGTATGGCAAGCAACCAGATTTTGTGTAATGGCAGAGGGAATTGTCTGTGCGGACAATGTCAATGTGACCCACCACACGCAGGGCCAACCTGTGAGGACTGCCCTTCTTGTATGGGTTGGTGTTGGCAGCACAAGGAGTGTGTGGAGTGTCGGGCATTTGGGACAGGAGAGAAAAAGCACAGGTGAGAATTGGGTGCTTTTAATGCAGAGTGTTGGGGTAAAATGGGATGAGAACACTTCAGAAAATAAATATGTAGAAACATGTTGACAAAGAGAGATTATTAAAGTAGAATTGATTTATTTAATCTTCATTTGTGTAGGGACAAGTATATAGCATGTACCAATGCCACATACCACTAAATTTATAGCCTAAGGTAGTTTTCAATACCGGTCTCTTGATGAATAAATAAAAATAGAAATCAATAATCACAAATAATAAAGCACAGACCAGTTGTCAGAACAGCAGAAAGCAAATTCAGACTGCAAATCGCTTCAGTTTGTCTAATTTTGTTGCAATATGACCTCCTCAGTTTTAGAGAGTGTACAAAAATTATCGGGCACAAGGCCCTTATTGTTGTCATATTTCTCATTTGAAAACTCTTTGATTTTTTACTTTCCAGTGCACGTACTATATTTGTTGAATTGACAATGTCTCTCACTCATCATCAGGTGTGACCAAGAATGTGGCTACCTCACAGTGACAATGGTGGAGACCAAACATAACATGACTCAAACATTCTGTAGAATGAGAAGCAGCGATGACCACTGCCGCTTCTACTACACATTCTCCAGGACGCCCTCTGGAGGACATGCAACTGTGGTGCGGGCTAAAGAATGTCCCCACAACTAAATCCAGTTTTCCAGTTTTTTTTAGTTATGCATGCATTGAGTTTTAGCTCACTTGGTATTCAGTTTTAATGTTTTTTTGTTCTAAATCCCTAGACAGCCTTATTCACTTTATTCTGCATATTCTGTATATTCAATATTCTGCATACACACATTTTTTAAGTCTTCAATATTTTACTTCACTATGTGACCCTCTTGGAGGCATCTGTCTCATTGACAAAAAACACAAAATGTGACACAAAATGTTTCCTAATGAACAGCCTGATCAAAGATGATGGAGCTTTGGTTGAGAACAGAAATATCTCATCAATTACAAAGTGTGCCTATAGGGGAGAGAAAGAGCTTACCTCCATTCGTATGATAATGCAGTTGTTTCTAGCAGTGAGGCTGGTACTGTGCTGAAAGCGAAGGTCTCTCGCCTGAAGACTTAGCTCCTGGCAAAGCTCTGTTTTCTTCTTCTCTGTAAGGGAAAAATAATCACACCAGTAAGAAGAGCAGAGGGTATTATAGATGTCATTCTATTTCATATACCTTTGACTTCAATTGAAATAGGACACCAAAGACAGAGGATATCACATATCTTATTTACTGCTTTCAGCATTTTCTTCATGAAACAGTAATCCTCAATCTCAATGACAACCTTCATTTGGCTCTTCAAATAAAAAATGGCAAGTTAATCAAAGATTAGGATGTATTTTTCAACACTTACCAAATGATGTCACATTTCCCTCTTGGTCAAACTTCATCTGTGAAATAAATAAACAAGAAGCTGATTACCAACCTCTGTCAATAACAGTTCTTCAAACTAATAACACTTTAAATGTATTTCAATACATGAAAAGTATGACAGTAGATTGGTAGATATTTGATAAGACATGTGGGAAATCTGGGTTAAATCCATCTGATAAAATTCAACAATCTTCTCCAAAAGCATCTGCCATTAAGTATATAGTAATTACTGTTTAATAACCACTGACATGCTTCTTGCTGAGTGCCCTTAGTACATCTCTTACCACTACAAAAGCTGGAGGCACACTGGAAACAGCGGTGTCTGTCACTCTGTGGCGAACAAAGGACGCTGTTCAAAGAAGAGACAAAGTTGAACCATATGTGTTGTGGTTAAAATAAGTAATGAGGGGGGCATTGAACAGTCAAAGAATACATTTGTACATGCTCTCTGTTGGACAAACTGTGAAATTAGATCACCTCCGACATATTGGCATCTGCGTACAGCAAAATCTTACTTACGTTACTTATCCACAAGAAACTTGTGTGATAAGTGGTGATATCAGTTGATAATACTGGCCTGGCAATTTATCAAACAGGCCATATGCAAATTTCCCCACTGTGGGACGAATAAAGGTTTATCTTATCTTATATCGTAAAAATGATATATGAAAAACATATGAAGTACTGCAATCAGGAGAAATTGGTGTTAGGTTATCAACAAATAAAAGATTGTCCAAAAGTGAACAATGAAAAAGCAGCATTCAATAGATCTAAAAAAAAAAAAGTGAAATCTGCTCTAGTAAAAGATCAAATCACCTCTTGTCAGTCTGCACACTGACTGTCAGTCTTACCAGGCCATGGTGCAACTCCTTGCAGCAGGTTCTCCTTTCTCACCACAGCAGACTGAGATCTTCTGGGTTGACATCTTGACACAGGCAGTATTTGACAGCACAGTGCGTTTGAATCACTGTAGCTCCTGCTGTGCAATCCTAGTTTTCCATGTCCCAGTGGCACAGTGTTCTTCAGTGGAGATAGTAGAGGGCGAGCACCGCAGAGGATGAGGGCTCGACTCCCACCCATTCTTGAGGAAAAGGGACTAACAGAACTGAAAAGGCGCTTTGAATAAAGGTTCCCACTAAATGGCAGATACATCCTCGTGCAGTTGACACATCCAGCCAACAGCATCCTGTGTAGTTTCATGTCCACACCACCACTACACACAGCCTTCATACAGACTGCCATCCTGGGGTTGAAGAGCTGATAGTCACCACTGATACAGCAGCTCCAGCAGGCAATGACAGAGGAGCAAAGGAAGGCAAGCTTCAGCCTTCACAAGAGAAGAAAGAAGGGAATATAGGGGCGACATAGAAAGATGGAAATGTGTAAAATCCTTCAGTCATCTCATCGGTCATCCCTCAATGTCCTCGAGTTGAGAGTCCAGATCTGCAAGTACAATAAGAACGAAAACTCCAACATAATAATTACAATATAAGGAAATATTTCTTAATGTGACCCACTGTAATATTAGTCAAATGTTACCTTACCTACTCACTTCCTTCAGTGTTGTCCACAGTGCTGTGCAGCTCTCCATGTTATGTTAGTTAACTTAGCCGCTAGCATCAGGGACAAATTGTGCTCTTACTAATTATCTGTTTAAAGTTCGCGGTGACAGTAAACGAAAACACGAGTAACAGAAGTCAGTTACCTTCCGCTAACTACACACTTTCCTGATTCAACACATGAGCGTGTTTTAGTCTGAAAACAGGTTGTTATTGCTCAGGTTAGCATGATGGAAGGAAACAGGAGGACAGAGGCAAGAGCGCTGATCCGGACCAGAATGCACCGCGGCGACAGGGACCGACCGCCAAAGATCGTTTCTGAGAAAGAAACTCACTCCAACCAAAACTTTTCAACACGGGTAGGGCCGAAACCAGGAGTTTAAAACTACAGAGGTCATGAGTCAAAGCAGTGAACTTCATTTATGGAAACTCATCAACTCCAGGAAAATAGAGAAAAAAATTTCTGAGCTCAAGGTTTCATATTCCTTATTTTGTATAACCAACAGTCAAAAACCCAAAGATATTTAATTTACTCTCATCAAATCGTTAACTGATTATCAAAATACATGACGATACATTTTCTGTCAATGAATTAATCAGCTAATTCAAAAAAGTTCAAAACATAGACTATCGTGAATATTCTTATTTTAATCATGAATGCATTTTTAATTTCATTGGTGAAAATGGGCTTTCATATTTAAACATTGGTAAAAGTTGAAAGGTGAAAGTTTATTTATTTCACTGACAGTTCAATTACATTTTCTACACAGGCACTGTAGGAACTTATTAGTGAATTATTGAAGCATGACCATTTTATTTTCCAACACAAAGGTCTTAATTGTGTTTCAAACCTTGTGATAGAGAAAAACTGATCCTTCATATAGCCTATTTTTTGTTTACTAAAAGAAGTCACATTTAAATATAGTTGAACTGAGGATGAAAAATACCGGAGTCAGCCTAAATAATAAGTTTCTGATTGCATAGTACATGCTTAACAATATCTGGGGTTTTTATTTGGACACCATTGCCTGTAGGTGGATCACAGATAGTGCGCATGCGCAGCCGCTATCAGCATCAGCATCATCCCTCAACTGGATGCAGATCACCGGAAGGATGCCGCAGCTCGGAGGAAGCGTGGGGTTTCATTGTGTTGACCGTATCCGATTATAAACAGCTCAAACCAGACCACCACCATTTTCATGTCATTGTTGTTATCCCTGTGTGAATAGCGGCCATGTTCCCGTCGTGTTGCTCTAAGCCGGCGGACAGCGGAGCTAAACGGAGCTCCGTCGCCAAGCTGCTGCTCGGAGTCTTTGTGGTTTACATGCTGCACACCGTGTGGCTCCTGTACGGCTTCCTCAACACCAAACCCTGCGACCGAGCCCGAGGAGAGCAGTGCATCAGCTCCTACCTGACAGCCAGACCCAGACTGCAGGTGAGCACAGGCCTGGGCTTCTTATTTATCACTCCTGCTATTTCTGTGACATCCAGCTCAGGACGTGATTGCATGGTCCTGATTGGTTGACAGTAACTAAAACAGCTTTTTCATCATGTTATGAGCCAGCACTGCTCTGCACACACACCACTGGCGGGTCATGTGTTGTCTGCAAGGTAGTTAAGTAAAATAAAAATGGTCTTCAATTTTTTCAGATGAAATTAGTTTTGTGCTCATTAATTAAATATAAAGATGTGACACACTAATTATTGAAGTTCATCCTCAATAAGTGTAGTTTGAGCTCAGTTTAATCATCAAAATAATCAAAATGTAAATATTTCTGGAACAAATGTCATTTCTGCAGCTGCATCTCATTTTGGAACTGGACTCAAAAGTTTTTCTATAAATGGAAAGACTGCTTTGAATCTCCTTTTCTCTTTTGTCTAATCCAGCTGAGCGTCTTCACCTGCCTCGTGCCGGACAACAGCCAGCTCCACCTCGCTGTAAAAATAGACCCCTTTGATCCACACAACACATTTGAGAGGTGGGTTGATTCATCTGTTATGCATGCAGATTTTAATCAGACAAGACATGCTGGCTCCTGTTAGGGGAGTGTATATCTCTTGCATTGTAGATCTAGATAGAGTAGTAGTAGTGCATATAGAGTAAGTAAATATGCCGTAACACAAATAACATAATGGAGAACATTATTTATTAAGAGCAGGCATCTTTGTCAGGGTGGTTGATTTAACTTTCTCTCTCTCTCTCTCTCTCTCTCTCTCACTCCATAGGCAGGTGAATATCTCTCTGCCACCAGAGACTCGGGCGAATGGCACTCTCTATGCAGTGGTGTACGTTCACAAAGCCGGTGTTTCACCTCTGGAGGACAGCAGAGAAGTCCACTATGCGGCTCAGCTCACCACCTACATCACCCCCCCACACACTGAGGGCCAGAGAGACATGCAGAAGGTAAAATGTAATTCAGTATCTGTTGTATCATATTTCAACCAGCGACGCCTTCACAGTAGTTGTGGACATGTAGCCCTGCTGCCAGTAAGTTCTGTTTGTGGCTCCGTCAGAGGCCGAGTCCCAGATCAGAGAGTCCTGTATCCCACTGGAGACCTCACCTGTCAATCACTGTGATGTCAGAGGACTTCACCTTCAACAAGGCGGGACTTCCTAGTGATGTGCGGCGCTATATGAGAGTGTAAGTGACAGGAAGCTCTGGAGGTCAAAGCCAGGAGGTCAGTCAGAGCGCTGCTGACTTCTGCTTTCCAGCTGCTCCTCATCAGCACACTGCAGTGCCAGAGTGGCTGTTTGGGAGAAAATCCTAACCTATGCTTGCTTTTACATAATAAATAATATTTGTTCATACTGTCCTTGCAACTCTACCAGACTGTAAATAAGGAATGTGCCACGAGCCAACCTGTGTGTATTTAAATGAAACTTTGTTCCCATGTCTCCTTGTAGCTCTCAGGACGGCCGACAGATGATCTACCTCCCTCTGCTGCTGGTCAACGAGCTCAGCTTCAGAGTCAGAGACCTCGTGGTAGGACGACTCTACACACTTTGTCTAATAATACTGTGTTTTGAATGAAACGTCTGTGGCCTTACATCTCTCTATCCGACCACTCACAGGAGATCAACAGCAGCACTGTTCGGCTGCCTCTGACTGTGTCCTACGAGGGGATCTCTTTAAGGGGGTTCAGGTTCTGGGTGCATCTGCAGGACGTGGTTTATTCCCTGCGACAGTTTGGTGAGACAATAAGAAGACAGATATGAATCATTTGGAGAGTTAGGATTTTGAAAAGCATGATTTAGGTGTATTAAGAAGTCTAATCAATAGCTCTGAGGACAAACGAGACATCCCAGAGTCATTTTGATGGCGTGTTATTGTTTTTTAGACCTGGACAAAACCTAAATAATTCAATAACTATGCATTACGGCTTTTGGCTTTTCAGACCACGTAGTCAGGAGAATGAAACTAAATCCTTTGATGCTGCATGTTTGTGTTTATCTAGGCTTCACAGAGGAGAACATAGATGAGATTAAAGAAACTCTGGTGGGCTCCAACCTCTACCTGTTAGTGTTGACCGCACTCATCACAGCTCTTCAAGTAAGACACACACATGAGAATCCACCTTGTGAGCTGTCTCATGAAATCTCTCTATATGTTGTACAGTGTGCTGCGAGGACAACTCAGACATATTGCAAGTGAAGCACTGTAAGATTGGAAGTATTTTTCCTAACATGTGGTTTGCTACAGCTCATCTGTGAATTCTTGGCTCTTAAAAATGACATCAGCTCCTGGAGAAAAAAGAAGAGCATGGCAGGAATGTCTAGGAAGTCCGGTGAGAAAATCCTAGGATTATACAAGCTTGACTTTTTAAACTAGTTTTAAACAGTTATGAACAACATTAAATTAGTTTTATTGTAAATGGTCTAGCACAGTAAGACAGTGAATGGAAAACAGTTCAACTGTCGTGTCTCTCTCTCCGCTCTCTGTTTGCAGTTCTGTGGCGTAGTCTCAGCACTTTGCTGATTTTCCTCCACCTGCTCGAGGAGACCAGTCTACTTGTGCTGCTTCCTGTTGGACTGGGAGCGTGTGTCGAGGTATTTAGTACAATCTGCCTCCTCCGACAGAAAGTGTCAAATAAATATCAAATTAGACAAAATGAAACACAAAACTAACCCGTCACCCCGGCAGGTGTGGAAGGTGTTTAAAGTGTTTAACATCCAACTTCAGTGGAAAAGCTCCAAGCTCCAGGTGAGTGTGGTGCCATTTCTGCTCACAGTAGTTTTAACATGTGGTTTAATTTCATTGTGTAGAAAATGTGATTCTGCCCTGAAGCAGATAGTCAATACATTAGTCAATACATTTTTTCTAACCTGGCTGCCTCCTCTATGACTGTGCAGGTAAATAAGCTGGATGAAGATGAAAGAAAAACAGTGGAGTATGATGCACAGGTATCGGCATGTTTCTATCTTTTTCTGTCCATGTTCAAAATCTGGTTTTACATTCTGACATAATATTTTGTGTGTGGTCGTCCCTCCAGGCGTCCAGATACTTGTCCTACTTGGTCTATCCTCTGTGTATCAGTGGAGCTATTTTCTCACTGGCCTACTTACGTCAAAAGAAGTGAGCTGATCATTGTGTTCAATTTTCTGCTTTGCCACATGGTTTGAATGTCGTCTGATGACGCTGCTGCTGAATGTCACACAAAAGTCGGGACGCTTTGTAAACAATAAATAAAACCTGAATGTGATAATTTGCTAATCCTTTGTGACATCTACTCAATTGATCAATATATTTACTGTTTGACCTCACTTCTGATTGTTATATTAACATTAAATTCATGTTGTCAACAGTTACTATTCCTGGTTGATCAACAGCCTGGTGACTGGTGAGTCCACTTACATCCATTTGTCCCATCCAAAGAAGTTCATCTATATAGACAGTTTTTCTAATTACATTAAGCTAATGCCTTTACTTGTGTGTTAACCATTAGTGTGCTGTGTTGACACTTCTCACACCTCTCCTCCTCTCAGGAGTGTATGCCTTTGGCTTCCTGTCTATGGCCCCACAGCTCTTCATCAACCACAAGGTCTGTCCTGAAACTGAGGCATCAGAACACAACCTTTATAAATGTTTTAATGACCAAGTTATCCTATTATAGTGCTGAGTGAAATCATTTAAATGTTATAAATAACTGTATGAACTGTCCTCTGCTGTCTCTGCTTTGTGTTTTCTTTTTGCTTGATTGTTCTTTGTCTCTGCCTCCCTCTCTCTCTCTCTCTGGATCAGTTGAAGTCTGTGAGCCACCTGCAGGGGACAGTGTTGATGTACAGAGTGAGTGACACTTTATTTCTCTGCTTCATTTGCAAACAGCGACAGTCAGATATATTATACTTTGTACAGCCAATTGCAGTTTACCTTTGTTTTTGGTTCTCAAACTTTTTCTGATAACTTTGTATTGGAATGCTTCCACTGTTGTCAGATAACAGTTTGAAACCATTTGAACTCACTTTAACTCGAATTTGAGTCTCTGGTCTATGAGTTCTTTATTGTCTCCTCTCCTATCCCCACCAGGGAGTGAACACGCTGATCTCAGATCTGTGCTCCTGTGCCTCCTTTTTCACCTCTTCTGGATCCTTCTCCTCCTCTCATCAACTTTCCTGCTTCAGAGATGAGCTGCTCTTCTTCCTCTACCTCTACCAGCGAAGGTAGGACACTCCACACACACAAGACTGCGAAACACACACATTTACACCGAGCATGAAAACACTGTACAACTCCAGTGCTGGACTTGAGGTATCTCTCTGACATAATACTCAAACGCTACAAAACACATGCAGGAATTTAGACAGAGTGAAACTGGGTAGCAGACTTATGTCAAGCTGGATTTATGTGTAAGTTCTTTTACTTTCTCATATGAAGGATCTGGGAAGCACAACAGCTTTTAGTCCTTTGTTGCTGCTGCTGACAGTTTTCCACTAGTGTTTTCTATTCACTGTCCACCTGGATTTGTGTGTTCAAAGTTGCTGAAATAACAACACTACAATCCTTCTATCATCTCATATCTCTACCAGGCGTTACGCCCCCAAGGCCAGAAAGAGAGAGTCTGGGACCCACAGCAAGAAACTAAAGACTCAGTGAGGAGAAGACAAACTGGACTTCTTCCCTTTTCTCAGAAAATGAATGCACAAAAACACTTGTATTTGAAACAACACTGAAGACGTGATACGGAGACTCAGGCAGGACACTCGGCCGCAGCAGCTTCAAACTGATCCAAGACGAGCTGTTCTGCTTCTGACTCTTCACTGCTGTCACTCATGGTGCTGCTGCTTTTTGCTCAGCATCAGTGATGTTTCCCCTTTACTGCGACACTGCGATGCTCCTCTCTGCTGCACATGTTATGCTGATCTATCTTTCAAAAAAGAATATCAGCAGTCGTAATGTGCATTTGCTTGATTTTGCTCTTTATGCTCACATAAGGTGTGTACAGACCTGGGACTGAAGCTTGAATCATGATTCTCCCTTTAAAATCTACTGTCAGAAAAAAAGGTTATTTTACACATTTTTTGTACAGATTTATACACATACAGTATATTCTGTACTTTATGCTTGATCTAGCATTTTAGTGAAGCTGGGGCTACCCCTAACATGCCTGATAAAATAATTTAGAAAAAAAAACATTTCACTGAAGCTATACAAAGCTTTATACTTATATATAAACAGAAATATTCAAACCCACGACGACAACATTTTTATGGCTGCACCATTATATCTAATGAAAATATTTTGCACATTTACAGCAACTCAGCACAACATATTTTGTTTCTTTGGAAACTTTGTGATCCTGGCTCAATTTTAAATAATGTTATGTGGTTTGAACATTGCATGGCTTTGCAACACAAGTGTGTCAGGATAGGGAGGTGTGTCAACGTGGCCTCAGACAGCAATGAGAAGATCAGACCAGCAGCATAAAGCACTTTTTACTCGTCATCCAGTTTGAGCTACCTGATGCGTAGATTTGACGTTAGTCCCATATGTCCAAAATGTCATT
Source organism: Holacanthus passer (assembly GCA_025331565.1). Taxonomy (NCBI): domain Eukaryota; kingdom Metazoa; phylum Chordata; class Actinopteri; family Pomacanthidae; genus Holacanthus; species Holacanthus passer. The sequence goes on along the minus strand of JAFREQ010000012.1, from coordinate 7,402,513 downwards.
CGTTTTTCTTTTCTTTTATTAAAGTATTTTTTGTATTTTGTCCTTACTGTTCCCATCATGCATTACATACAGTCGCCACTACGGTCTATGCGCCGTACAGTTATTTAAAAAAGACTGACTTTGCATTGTTAACATATAAAGACAGACTGCAGTATTGCCAGCAATCTGACCACTTAATGCAGATATCTTGATGGCATGTGTCTATAATATGTATTTTGACTCAGAGAATCCAATATAGCTGCTTAATTGAAGTATGAATATGTTTCTTTTCACTCAGCACACAAATGCATCGGACTGTATGAGAAACATTTATCTACATAAAGCATAAACTCAACACTGTAAATGAACTATCAAAATTTTTATCAAGCTGTTTATTGTGCTTGTATTACACTGATCTCTGCTCTAATTTCTGCTTCTTTGCTGACTGAACTGCTTGAGCTGGAGAATAATTTAAAACCATTTTTTTTATTATTATATTGTTTTGGCAATGCATCCTGCTTGTTATTTTTTATCATATGGAATAAAGGTTTATGCAAATTAGAATAAATCAGTTGGCAGTGAGTATGGATTGATGTGCATGTGTGTGTGTGCTGGTGTGTCTATCAACACGTGCAATCAGGAGACAAACCAACACAGACAGCAGGCTGGTAATTATAGTGACTGCCTGACTGGTTCAGGAAGTTTCATACTTTGCTCAGAAACTTTGTGTGTGTGTTTGTTTTTGTCGCCTTACTACTTAAGGAGTGACTAAATATCATCACTGTGTCACATTAAGGTTCAAGTTTGGCATCAATAAATAATTGACAGAGTCCTAAAAAAAAGTGTGTTTGTGCATGTGTGTTACAGTAGCTGTGTGCTGGGTGTGTGTGTGCTGGGTGTGTGTGTGTTGGGTGTGGCACATTCCTCTGTTAACACCGGACAGATGAGGATGACGTGACTGCTGTCAGTCATTCTGAAAATGTCTTCAGGTCATAAATATTTAAATTATATCCACATATTTATCTGGTTAAAAATTAAATGAATTTGGTTTTTTTTTTTTAAAATTCAGACTAAGATCACAGTCAATTTTCACTATTAATCAGTGATGGTGTGATGTTGTTTATCAGATCATGTAAGCTTTTGTCTTTTCTTGCAAGACCTCACTTATGCAGCGCTTGAGTGTTTTCAGGAGCCAGTGGAAGGATGTGGGAAAAACAAATTTAGTTCACAATTTAGTTTGATGGATGTGGCATGAATAAACACTGGGTTGTGTTGGATGCAATCACATCTTCATTGACTAACATATTAGAAACTCAGATTTATCATTTTTGTCATTGGCTAATTGGCTGCAAATCATTTGGCATTTCTATGATAAAAATATCATTTATAAGTGCTTTAATGTCTCCACTTTAATCCTGTTCTCATTTCTGTAATTTCTCCTACGTGCATACATAGAGATTGTTTTCAGATACAAATGGGAGTTCCCTCTTGACTAAAGAAAAGAAAAGCCAACACAAGTCCTGCAGGTTGAGCTTAACACACTGAAAGTCATGACATAATACTTTCTTCTTCTTGCCTTTCAGTTAACGGCTGTCTTAAGAAACCACATTGTTTCTGTGATTGACAGTAGATAAATAAAGCGCAAGTATCAGTGAAACCATGGCGAGATCTAGGTATGTCCGACACAGAGAGACAACATTTATGAGATGCCTTCAGTTCCATGTTGTGATGGAGAATGATGATGTGGGTGGACCTGCTGTGATTAAACGTGTGTAATACAAGCAATAGAAACCACAGACACACAAACAGAGCAGGACATACCAGGTTTGACAGCAGACAGCACAGGTTCAGGTGGTGAACAATCGCTGACACGTGAAGGGAAGATGCTGCTCGGCCTCACGCTCGTCTCCCTCCTCATCTCTCCAGGTATGTGAGGTTAACCTCAGACTCCAGATCAAAAGGTCAGAGGCTTTTTCAAACTCACTTGTGGCTTTTACATGCAGGCAGGGTGATGGTCAGGACACAAGGGTCTTTATATATAATAGTGATAAGAGTAAATATGACAGATTGATCCAAAATAATTAGAGAATTAACAAAGACCAGAGGGGTTTTATTATCAGGGTGGTTGTGTCACTGAAGGAAATGTTGCATTCATCAGTGCATTGCGATATAGTTCTTCTTTCTTTATCTTTATTATTAACTTTATTTTTAAGCCCCTCAATTTTCTTACAATTTGTTTCAGTGGGTCCAGAGTGAATGTAGTAATACTGGAAAGTTGTAACTCATATAAAAGTTAATTGAGGATTTCTAACTTTTTGCACTGCAGAAAGTTTTAATCAAAGTCTTCTCTGCCTATTTCTGCATCTGGGGTTCAGTGTGTAGAGGATAGTATTTTGTTCTCCTTTGGTTACTCTTGTCTAATATGTGGCTAGGATGGTGCATATATATAATGTACATAAACATTAGATGTACATGTTTACTAGGATGAAGCTCAATGACATAAGAGAGCAAAACAAAAAAGTAAGAATGGGAGGAACAGTATGCCGCCGCCTTTTCAATACTCCAGTGCTTCTTATAATTAAAGAAGCAAGCCTGACAAGTTTTGACAATGTTTTTGGGAGTAGCTGTCTGTCTGTTTATGATGCGCCTTATAGTCCATCATAAAGGTTTCTCTAGTCCTATAATTTTCTTCCTCTGTAGGCAGACTGAAAATATCTAATACGTCCCAGTCTGCTGAGGTTCAAACATGTATTTTCATTTTGGGCTTTGTTGATTTTAATGCAGCAGCAGACAATCAGGAGCCTGATCTTAAATCTGAATGCTCGCACTGTTAGATTAGGAACCACCCTGTGCGAATCAAAGCAAAGACTACCAGATCACATTCCAGTCAAGTCACTTTTACTTTAGTGAAACTGTTGTGACTTTTAATACCAATTTGCTCATATTTGACTCTGACAACTTTTCTCCATATAAAGTATCTGAAAACCTGAAATCCAAGACAAGTGTGACTGCAGAAGTGGACTGTGACCTAAAACAAGATCCTGGGTGAATAAATAAATAAAAAGGAAGGCTACATTAAAACAGATCAGGTTTTCCCCTGCCCCTTTCTATAATCAGATGTAGGAACAGGCAACTAAAAACTAATAACCAACCCAACCATCAATTTAATATTAAAATGTCAAAAACTTCAAAAATGTCAGTCTCAGTATTGTGTCTATTGGATTAGGCCTCTAAACATGACCCCTTTTTCACTGAAGTTTCATCAATGAACCAGCTTTTACAAAATCTGTTATTTTCTTTTTTTAATTTTAAATCATGTCTCTGTTTTTGCCTCGTTGCTCGTGCCTGCAGTGCTGTCGTTGGACTGCTACGTGTGCAGTTCTTCTGCCACCAATGAGGAATGCATCATAAACACTCAGGAGTGTCAGGCACCGCTGGACACGTGCATGACTGTCATCGACACTTTCGGTAACAGTGAAAACACAATATCATACTCCTGGCCAAGAATGTTAAGAACTGCAGACTTTTAGGATCCAGCATTTATATAAAACGTCTTATTGAATCTAAATGTATCACTGAAAGTTCCTTCATAGGAGTAGGTCTGCTTGTTTTGTTGAAGGGCACTTTGATGGAGGCAATTTAAATTTTGTCAAAAGAGCTCAGTTCTTAATTCAACAAAACACTAAACTGTGCAGCTCCTGAAAAAGTGTATTTAGTGTACATAGAACTTTATTCCAAAAAATCTCACTCCAACACCCTGTTGTGTGTGTGTTGTTCAGGCACTTCGAAAGCCATAGTGAAGCAGTGCGCCAGCTGGGCCACATGCAGTGGAGCTGCCTCGACGGCCTCAGTCGACTCAAGCGGAAATGGAAATGAGGTCCGCTGCTGCAACAGTTATAACTTGTGTAACGTCAGTGGAGTCGAGTCCGTTCACATACACACAACACTGCTGTTTCTGACTGTAGCTGTATTATTACTGCTGGCATGAATGTCTAACATAATGTAATATAATGTCTCATGTAGACTGCTCTGTAATTCAGCTGGAGATTGTGTGTCTGTGTCTGTTATATGTGAATGCTAAACTTTATGTAAATCAAGTCTCTGACACTGAATACAGGTTTTTCAGGATTGTTCTAGCACGTATGTTTGAAATCTCACGAGGGTGAATACTACGAACTCTTAAATTCATCGTGTACTATGCTCGTTTATTCTAATTGATGGTCCAAACTATAGCCTAATAAGTTATAATATATCCAGCAGTATGACTTGGCTTTTCCATTTGCTGAATGTTGTGTGAAGGCTCCATTCATTAAATACTACACCTTCTGACACAATCATGGGACGACCAAAACCAGTCTCATTTTAAGATGAAACACTTCAAACGATTTATATTCTAGACACAGCAACACTGAGACGTCAATCAGGAAAACGATACTGGAGAAATAAAACCTGCGATGCAGTGCTTTCAAATAAATCTGTATCATGAATAAGAATGTGGACAGTTTGATTTCCATTTCATCATTATTTTATTTCATTGGTTTTTTTCCTCCTATTTGACAAGATGGCTGATTTAGCCCAGAAGACAAAATAAAAACCAGTGTTTACTAGTACGAGTTCTGTACAATTCACCAGTGATACACACCAGTATAGCTTACAATATACCAACATGAGCAGATTTACGCAACAACAAGGAGATAAAATAGATTGTTTTCACATTTTTTTATCCCTATGAAACCCAGAGAGTTGATAGTGTCATTGCTGGCTAAATATGGAAATCCAATCTGGGTAAAATAGGGTTAAAAAAAGTTAGGATTTTTTTTAGGGTGCTGTGCAAAAATGCTCTTCTCCATACCAGTATATCATGCTATACCAGTCCAGTCACCAGTATATTTCATATAGCAGTACGTCATACTCCATGTGGGGTCAGTATTAACAAAGACACGTGTGAGCTGCTGTATTTTCAGTTCAGTGTTTTGTGTCTGCAAGACAAGTTCCAGTCATGTGGCTCCACATTTCATGTGTGTTTGTTTCCCTGTTGTTAGGAGGGACGTATTTAAAGAGTTACACCTGACAGAAACTGGGACTCAAAGCACAAAGGTTCCAGTTGTGAGGTTTGTTCGTGTCCCCTGGTAAATTCACTTTGTGACACCGGTGGGGGAGGGGACACTTAAAGGTGTGGCACCAGTCTTATATGAGGGGCGACTCAACGATACCGGGACTGTAGGTGAGGGGAAAGAAAGAAGAGGAGACACTGTCCTCACAGAAATAGTTACGTCAAGCTCAGTGACCAGTCTGAGACATAATGTCCTCCTCTTCCTCCTCGATAAATAGGAAGTATCCAGTCACTCAGACCGAATCCTCAAAATCCATCTTGGTTCTTTTTTCCACTTTTGCTCATCAGAGTCAATGCTGGGATTGAATATCAGTATAGAGGAAGAAGACTGCAACTGCTGAAAACAATACACAAAACATGGAGCCAGCCGATAAAAAGAGACTAAATTGAGTGCGAGTAGGGAGTTTGCTGTCTGAGGCGTTTACCCAGACAGAATTGGATTCTTCACATTTGGAGTCTTTAAAACCTGCTCAGAGAGGAGCTGAGGAAGACTTCAGGAAGGAGAGGGACAGTGAGAAAAAAAGGAAAGAAAAGTGAGTGAAACAGAGAGCAAAGAGGACGATCGATGTCCTCAGGTTTTAATATGTTCCCGTGTCTCCCTCCGTCTCCCCTGCCGCAAAAATTCTGAGTCTATAAATAAAACCAGGTGAGATGGAGGGAAGACGTGAAAGGATGGAAGAGAGAATTGGGAGGAGTGATGGAGGGGTGGGAGGCGTCTTTACTGTGAATTTCCTTGTTGAAGCATCCGCTCAAAGCACTGCAGCTGGATAGAAAACATCTGGTTTGATCTGCCCATTCAAAAGAATCCATGGTGATGTGGAGGTATTTCAGCTGAGGAGAAGGTTCACATCGAAGGGTCAAAACACTATGTACTGACATGGCTGCTGGCTGACGTCTAAGTCTATTCCCGCGGTGAGTTTTCATGCAGATATGTTGCAGATCAAACGCAGTCCAATCAGGTTCTGATGGCTTTGCTTTGCTTGAGTTGTATTCCACTAAGACTAATCCACTAGATGTCAACAGTTCAACATCCAATCGCTCCCATGGTAGTTTTTCAGGTCCAGACCCAAAGTCACCCACAGTCATCACTCTTCCTCCTCTCATCATTTATATTCCAGTCCAAAGAGAGTGAAGCTGCCAAGTCCCTGATTCAGGAAGTGTTCTTGCTCTGTTCTTGTATTAAGAAAGTCACAGTGGTGGAGAGTTTAATCCCAGATGAACAGACAACTGCAGCTTACACAGGATTCAACATCTAATGATTCTTCACGGACTGTTGTCAAAGTATTAGAGCCGTTGCTTCTTGTTTGATGTAAAGCAGCAGCTCCAACAACTGTCACATATCATGACTGACGTCATTAATCCAGGAGTCTTTAGTTCTCCACTGCTAACAGGAACCACAGTCATGCTGTCTCTCAAACACAAGACCGGCTCCTGTTGGTCAGCTCAGCTGAGGTGTGGGCTAGTGTGGGCGGGAGTGAGCCATCATCTTGAGCCGTGATTGGTCGATGACATCCAGCAGGTTCTTGGCATCGACAGCAAGAGCGTGAGCAGCTGTCAACATCTGCTTCTTATAGTCCTGCTGGAGACTGGGACAGAGCAAACACATACACATATACAGTGTATTATTCAGACAGATTGGTAATAGTGGACAGATCAGTGAGTGGGATGAACAGCACAACATTAAAACCACTTTTTATACAATTTTAAGAGTTCTGACTTTGGCGCCCCCCTATGGTAGCATCAAAATGCTACTTTTGTAGCCAGCTGGTGTCCTTTGGAGAAAATATTACTCTGTCTGTTATTGTTTTGACGTTACTCGAAACACCAACTGCATATTATTTCTTTGTCTTTAAAGCAACAATATGTAACAATTTAACCTTAAAATAACAGCTTCACAGAATTTTAACGTACGCTTCATGGCACTGCGTCCCACACCACCAACTATATTACTAATTTTATTGAATCTGGATCATATTTTATGGAGAAAATATTTTCTGGTTTTCCCTCTGATGGCTGCTCTGCCTCAACTCTCTGTGGTTTATGTGGCTTTGATGGACAGATAGCTGGTGTATAACTGAATTGCACTAAGAAACTGCAGGGTGAAAAAAGGAAAATTATAAATTCTTGCATAATGTCATTTTAACTGAATTTATTACTGTCCTTAAATAGAATAATAATGCGCCCTTTAATTGACTGCATCCACTAAATAAATACAAGAAACTGTAAGAAGGTAAGTGTCTGTAACATGGAAATGTCATGATGTCTTCCAACTTAAAGCACTGAAATGAAACTATTCTTTATACTCTAATATTAATATTTGAACCTACCTGGTCATCACATATTGTTGGGCTAACTTCATCTTTCCAATCAGCTCTGCCAAGTCAGAGTTCAGAAGTTTCTGTGCCATCTCGATCTAGAAAACCAGAACATATGAAACATCAATCTGATACCAACCAACACAAGTGCAAATTTGTGATTTAAAAGCCTTTAGAGATATTTAATTATACGAAGAAAATGTAATTGATTCCACACTACTCAAGATAGACAGTGAGTGTGTGTATATGGTTAGTGAGTGTGTATTATTACCTCTCTATGTGTACTGGCTGGAAGTTGTGGTAGAGTCTCATCCACTGTGGCCAATAACGTTCTCAATGCCAAACCCACATCCTGAAACACACAGACAACATGATACATAACAGAGAAAAAGTTAGGAAATGAATTTACAATGACTGATTTAGAAAATACAGAGTTTAAATAATCTGTTCTACACAGATAGAGGTGTTGATGTGATAGAGTGTGGAAAGAATGTAAGAAAATGCTCTAAGAGTGTAAGCCAAAAGAACTCGTGAGGAGACTTCAATTACTAAATCCCCACAATTAAAAGCAGCATCTCATGAGGTTAAAAGGTCAGATCTGAAGAGTCTGGTTATGAATCACAAACTAATCATCGGGAAGGACAAGTATCAAAACTCAGCCATCTAAAGAGCTGTGCTAATTAAAGCAGAATGTCACAGTGGTCAAGGGAAGATGACATTAAACAGAACACCGCTAATCTTTGTATTGCCTCAAAGTTTAAAAGGTCAATGTCTGCAGCTTAAGAGAGACAAACTGAAAATTAAACATGCCTCATGAATTTAAAAGCCACTGAGGAGTGTTGTGATAAATGTGTCAGAGTGCCTCGGGTACCTTGACCATGGGAACGTATTCCTCTGGAGGAGCTGGCTGAATCTTGCTCGACATCTCGATCACAGCTTTGACCAGTCCCGTCACGTTCTCGTACACCTTGTCATTGGAACGGTCCAGGTTGGCAGTGGGGGGCGGGCTTATCTCTTGGGGCTGCAGCTGAACCGTGAGAGCACAAAAAGCAATGAGTGACAGGCTGAGTGAGTAAACCTGCAGGTCTATGTGGGGACAGGGGCAGTGACAACTATACACAGGAAAAAGTTGAGACAATGTTGATGAAAAATATGAGCCTTCCAAAATCAAAACAGGCTATTAATTAATAGATGACTGTACAAATCCTGCATGATTATGGAGACGTACATGAATCGTGCCTTTGCTTCACTGAGGAGGGCAATTAACTGCAGTGGTAGAAAGTGAAATAATTTCAATTTATACAAAATTGCTTTTAAAACAGCTAAATAGATGAAGAATAGATTAGTGAATTTCCCCACTGAGGGACGAATAAAGGAATATCTTATCTTAGATTGAGAAGGAGAAGAAGAGGCCACAACTGCTGGATGTTGTAAGAACATACTGTCATACAGGTCAATGAGTTAGTGAGTGAGTGAATGAATGAATGAATGTAGGTTATTTAGATATTTAACACGCTTTGAATAAAATGTTGTTACATGTAGTTCTCTATTCTGACCACTAGATGGCAGTTACAGACTGGAATAATAAGATCCAATGAATCAATTTAATGCAAAAACTGATACAGCAGAGTTCATGTCTTAAAAATGGATTTATCATAAACAGACTTTCTTGTTCATCCCATAATATGTTTCTTAACGTTCTCTGTCTATTCCACATTTTCTGTCTGTCCTCTCATCATCTTCTCTGTCTCCTCTGCTCTACATCTGGTTACCAGACCTGACTCGGTCCTTAATTATCTGTACACTTTCTCTTGCAAGATGTACAGAATATATCTTCTGTACCTAACCACATGTTTTTCTATATATTTTTATCTCCATCTGTGAAAACACTGAAGCTCTGAACCTTGCACACATGATCGCCTGCGACGACCGAGTTAAATGTGTGTCCGAAAAAACAACAACAAAACAAACTGCAGGCAGAATGTCAAATTGAGTTTGTGTTGTCAAGCGAAAAATCACAAATTACAAATTTGCCTCAAAGGGGAGAGAGCATAAGACATCCTCAATCACTAATATGAAGAAACCTTACAGAGATCAACAGAGGAGAGATCCCCCTCTTCTATTCAATAAATGTATTTTGTACTTACTCCATCCTGTGATCATACTCAGACGATAAAGATAAACCTCCTGGCCCCCTAGTTTTTCACCCTAGCCTATACAGCTGATTAAAGTAATGGAATTCTGAAGATCTTCAGTGAGATAGAGGGTCAAAAAACAAACAACTATGTGGATCTGGATGTTAGTTTGGAGGTGAAAGACAGTAGAAATACGAAACCTGTCTGATACCTGCACAACAAAGGGAACTTCAGGATGAAATACATGAATTTGTACGTTTGTATGATAACACTGCAGATTTGATTTGTTAGACAGAAAACTCAGAGAACTGATGGAAGAAAGGATCAAACGAATGTGGGTGCAGACAAGACGCACAGTAAACACACACAGACAGTGTGTTGCTTACCCGCCAGGGCTAGGGGTCAGTGCAGGAGGAGGGAGAGGAGGGGAGGGAGAGAGGGAGCAGCCAAAGGAAAAGAAGAAAATATTAATGCTCTAAGCATTAAGAAACATGCAACCTATATTTAGTAAATGTGTCCTTATCAATTCTTAAAGGTTGTTTCTGCATATTCTTAAGTGTTCTTTTCTTATTAGCGTGTTTCTATACATGTTTGTGTGCAAGAATTTTGAATTTGTGTGTGTGTTTGTTACTGTATATGTGTGTGTGTGTGTACCTTGACTCCGTCATTGTAACTGTCTCCAGTATTTAGACAGGCCAGGCTGCCCACTTGGCTCTGGGCCCCGGGTCGAGGGGGTTTCTTTGGGGGAGCTGCATGCTCTGCAGGAAACAACATATATAAAAAAAAATTATTTCACAAATTCTGAACAGATTGTACTTTTACGTTCATCATCAGCAGCAGCAACTGTTAATGTGGTAGTTCACATTAACATCAGTGTACGGTTGCTTTCAAAGATTATTTTCATTATAGATTAATCACTTTTTTTAATCAATCTATGACAAAAGGTGATAGGTATATTATACAAAGGAAGATTCAAATCAAAATGATATAAAACACAAAAAAACAGAAACCTGACATTTGAGAAGCTGGCACCAAAAACCATTTCTGCTTGATTGAACATCTGAAAATTACCTCATTATCAAAGATTGTTGCCAATTACCTCTCTCTACATTGACTAGTCAACTAATTGTTTCAGCTCTACACGAGAACGGAGAAATTCACTGATGAAAAATGATGATTTTAAAACACTGGAAAAAAAGAAGTTCCCAAAAACTAAAAACAGGCTAACTGTTCTTCAAAACCTCCCAACTGTTAAACTATTTTGAGCCGAGTGTGTTTCTATTTTCTCTGTGCTTTCTCGGCTGCTTGCAGGGTGGGTATGTTCACGCTGCAAGCACACAACATATTGAGCTCGACACGCTGTCTGAGTCCATATAAACAGAGGTTGGTTTGCTCGCTAGCTAACCAACAGGCTCCACAGTTCACAATCAGATCTGTTATATTGTGGCAACAGACTGTAAACTGTGCACCCTGACACTGACACACATAGACCGAGAATATCTGCTGGTGGTAGGAGATACAGAATCTGCACACAGGCTTAACAGAGCTATGTAATGGTATATGTGTGAACTGCATACTTTGGGAGATTAAGAGACAGAAAGAGAAGATGAAATAATGCAACAGTGATTGTGTGACTGTAAGTATAGGCCTGTTTATTACCTGGTTTGCCAACGGGCTGGTATATGTGCTGGTTTCCCGTCTGCACAAACAAACAAACAACAAAACATTTGGTTAGCAAGTTCTCAGTCACACACATGATCAGAAGCTTCACAGGAAATTAGAACTTCACAGGCAAAAACCACCAGCTGGTTCTGAAACATTTAGAGAGTCCAATTTAATTTCCTTGTCACACGACACGGCGTCTCAATTTGTTCTTGTAAAACACGGCGAGCTCATGGTCGTCTCCGGGCGAGGAGCTGTTTCTGTTTTCAGTGGTGTGTGGTCTGTGTTACTTATGTTAACAAAAATATTCTGTCTGGCTGCACAGAAAAAAAAAAAAGTTTCCTTTGTTAGTGCTCCTCTTTCAAAACCAGAAAAAATGCTGCAGCATGTCTTTATGATTTGATGTTTGTGAGCATAAAATGATGCCACAGAAGTCTCTAGTGGTGCCGGGCATGTTACATATTTACTTTGTTGTATTATTACTGCATCTTTGTTGTTTTCTTTGTGTGAGAAAACAGCACAGAGGGCTTCTGTGCCATCAGAGTGCTGTGGTCTGACAACCACCGACACCCAAAAATACTCCACTACAGCGTTTTACACACACACACTCACACAAACGAGGGAGATTTTCCCACCACAAGCCACAACCATTCAAATGGGAGGAGCAGGACATGCAGAGAGATGAATTACAGAGACAGAAATATCAAGCCTATGGCAACTTCAGACTTTCTACAACAACTTACTTCTGCTGGCATCAGGAACGTAACAGACATCAACATGTAACTCAGCTGTGTGTTCAGCTCGAGAGATTCCAACTTTTGGGCTAAAGTTACACTAAAACTCTGATCAACAACATCATTTAGTTTCAGAAGACGAAATTTGATCACAGAGAAGCTTCAAGAAAAACAACACGACTCCAGTTTCTAGTCTACAAAAACATTACAGGAGGGAAAAAGTGATGAAGTTATCTTTCAGTACTACCTGTGTTAAAATATGCAGGAGGTGTCCACAGCATATAACCATCATTATGTGAAGTGTAAGTGACAATGTGCATCTGTCACTGTGCAAATCATTTCAGAGTTACACCACAGCGCTCAGTTTAAAAAATGATGTAGTTACCTTTCTTAAGTGATCACAAATATGAAAGCCAAGAGATTATGTCTTCTTAACACGGGTTGTAGTATGTTCGTACATATCCATGTGACTCGGGCTGCAACTAGTGATTATTCTTATTATTGATTAAACAATGAATCATTTGGTCTCGAAAATGTTTCATCAAAGCCTTGGTGAAGCTTCACCAGTCCAAAACCTAAAGATATTCAGACCAAGAAAGAAGCTAATCCTCATTTGACAAACTACTGGTTGCTTAAAAAATAATTTAACTTCTAATCAATTTTTCAAGTAATTGCTTAAGCATGTGACATAATCACATTTAGGGCATACGATCACCCTATATGTTATAGCAACGATCTCAAGGTTGCCAGCACTGGCCAACATGTTGAAAACAAGATCCTGTTAAACTGTTTGAGACACATACTGTACATTTTTGTCTGCAGCTGCAGGCCTGTGGCTTTCTATGAGACTAGATTGGCCATATTTTCCTCTAATGGTGATTTTGACACAGTATAATTACTGGACACACAGTGAACTACAGACTACCAGCATGCTGAGTTACTGAATGCAACAGAGAGATAAATAAAGACAGCTACTTGTTTTGCTCCAACAGTGTTCTATTAATAACTGGAAGATGTTGTGGGAATCCATTGACCCCTCATTGCTGACCCCACCCCCCAACAGGTCACTTCCTGTCCCTGGATCAATCCCCTCGGCTCTAATCAAAACAAACACCCGCTGCAGCCAATCGCAGCAAGTCGAATCACAATGTGGACTTCATCAACATTGCATTTATCAGACATCCTCCTCTCTTAAAAACACAAACAGTTAGGAAAAATAACTTCCTCTTTTTTATGGGGTTGGAGTGGCAAATGGTCATGACAGTGAAAATTAGAAAGAGGCTGTGTAAAGTACAGTTTGTTCAGGAGAAATCCATGCAGGACAGTGCAGCCTGTACACAACTGTTGTCATCCTACTGCGTGACTCAACAACACCAACTAACAGTGAGATGGATGGAGACAGAAAACATCTAGTGATATAAAAAAGAAAAACCAGATAAAATAACTTACCGGTGGTTGGAGTCCACCATCTTCTCTGTCCAGACTCCCTCTAGAACTTCTAGAGTCTGGTTTCTAAACACACAAATAAACATAAAAAATGATCTCTCCATACATCAACAGTATTTAAGTTGATTGAGCTGGTTTCAATTCAGTTTGTTGCCAATTAGAGAATCACGGAGACAAAAGTTCTGCATCTACAGCTATGAGAAATAATTGGGATGTTTTTCCAGTGAACAGTGAGTCACATTGCTTTTCTGTTTGTGACTTTACATACAGTACTGGATTTTGATTCTTGGGATAGTCTCTGAGACAAATACCCCTTTAAGGCAGCTCTACAGCTCTCATGCTGTTGTCAGACTGGTGCATTATGTGGTGCAAACTCTTAAACCAGGAGATTTACTGAGTGGCTTAAGATTTTTACCAATATTTTACTTTCAAGCCATATACAGGCATTCTAGGAATACATGACATAAACATCCTATAATGTGTGAATTGATTAGTGACTTAATAGTTGTTTAGTTTACACTGTGATCTGACTGGGGTGAAAATGAGTAGGCTGCAACTCTCCAAATCCAAGTTCAATCTTAAGTCTTACAATGATTATGTGAATGAGGAAATGAATGAGTGAATCACAGCAGTGAAGCTCACACTATAAAAAAAAAAACTTCACTAATGAATGCATCTAAACTCCATCTCCGTGTGCAAAATTTCAAATAAAAACAGGGACACACTGCACAAAGCTGCAGGATTCAACGACTGGATGACTTCTCCAACACATACACAAACTTTTTACAACTTAAGCACAACTTTTCAGATTGATATTTAACTCCTAAATATCACTGCTGCCCAAAAACAAAGCCAAAATAAAACCACACACAAACACCTCGACACACACAACTAACCAACCACACTCGTCCCTGCCTACCAGTTTTCCAAGACAGGACTTGAAGACCAGCATTGCCATTGAGTTCATCAAAGTTGTCAGATGAACCGTTTGTGTCCAAGTTGTTTGAGGTGTTGTGTCTGTGATGCTATCTGGGTCTGATCCTGCTGTATCTCTCTCTTTATCTCTGTCTGCTTCTATGACTGATGGTTTTCCTGTCTGTCTGTCTGTCTGTGTACCCGTATCCTCGTCTGTGCCAGCAGTTTCATCAAGACAAGAATTCAGATTCTGCTCCAGCTTCCTGCCTCCAGCACACTTATATCTGACTCTGACGCACGGGGAGAGGGAAGGAGAGGAGGAGGAGGAGGAGGAGGAGGAGGAGGAGGAGGAGGGAGGAGGGATGGAGCTGCTGCCAACGAGCCGTCAGCGCTGCAAGCTCGTCTACCCTTCTTTCCCAAACCATTATTCCTTTCTCCCCTCTCTCTCTCTCTCGCCCCTCCCTGAAGTGACAGTGTTATAAAAACCAGCCAGCCTACAACACACACACACCCAACCACACACACACACACACACGTATGTGCCTCCCCAGCTTTTCAGTAATCTCGTGTGTTGTCAGTTAGCGGTTGTGGGTCAAAGACAGACTGTTGACTGGGCTGTCAGATTCTCTAAGCCTATCATTAGCCTGGAATTCACACAGGCCACACCTGCCTACAAACTCATACACACACGCACACGCAATAAAATTCTTGAGCAAAAACCCCAAACAGCACCTTCAGTCAGTGTTCACAGATATATGCATCCGACATCCTGTCTTTATATCAGACAATCTGATCTGCAGTCACACGAGACTGCAACAAACACTGTGTTCATTTATCTTTGTGTGTGTGAGTTTTACTAGTGTGTACATCATGATGCATTTACTGTTGGATAACTCACAACCATTTGGAGAGATGGCAATTGCAGTAGGTAATTCCCCAATAGAGAATAAGAAACAGGAGAAACAAGTAGGTATGTTTATCATTAAAAATTATGTATTTTCCCCAGAATATCATTGACTGAGGCACAAAAATGGATTCAGTACATAAATGCATGTATTCAGCATATACTATAGTCACTGGAGGAATGTGATCCAGAGCTTAGGACAATTGTGTTAAAAAAATAAATAAATCACACGTCCCAGTTAAAAAAATTCTTGTACTTGCTGACAGTGTAACCAAATGTAGTTGATCTCTGGTCGCAAATTATTGAATTGTTGTGGCTCTAATAGGAATTTAATGCTCAAATTCAGGAGAAATTTGAAGCTGATAAAAACAGAGAGAAACTAATGTAAACTTATGAGACTTACTAGGCATGAATGTACTTAACAGCACTTTGATCACATCCAAACCAAAGCAACGGTAATTTCAAAAACTCTGCATCTCTGATGGAGATAACTAATATTCTCAACCATGTGATTAACTTTCAAATAACATGGTTCTTAACTGACTGCAGAAAATCCTTCTTTTTGTTTCATTGATCATTGAAAGTCAGAGCATGATCACTGTTACAGTCACTCACAAAAAAAGGGTAACGTGTCAATATATCGTCTTTAGTACTACTATGGCTCCAAATATCAAGTGATTCAGTATTATCAACTGGAATGACTGAAGTGATTTAAGATCTTATTAGCTTCCAGCTTTTATGTTTGTTATATTCATTAGTTGTGATGAATTTCAGAGAGCCCATTGACAAATTCACGAAAACACAACAACATGCATGGAACTTAAAAAAAATACCTCAACAACACAACCGACAGAAAACACAGCTTTGCATTACAGGTAACATTGTACCATTCACAACAACAGCACATAAAAAAAAAAGACTCATGTAGCTGTTTCTTTATATCTTAATTTTCTGTGGTGAAATTTTTCTGGTTATGTCGATACATAGTTAGTTCAATATACTGTTACGTCCGCAGTTTTGTGTATTAACTGTGCCTGTGAGTGTATTTTCCACTGTGTGTGCTGTGTGTGTTACCAGCAGCCTTTCCTCCTGTTCCAGCCACCTCTGGTCCTCTTCCATCTGCTGTTGTTGTATCATCAGCTGTTCCTCCATTAACAGGCACTGCTGGCCTACACACTGCTGCATGTCTACTGCCCTGTCCTACACACACATGAACACACACAAATACAAACATGCAACCAAAGACAAGCGTAGCAACAGACATGCACACCAACATGGGGACACACACACAGAGTCACAGATGAAGAGAAACATGCACACACAGCACAGACACATACACCAGACAGATGAGAAACTGAACTGAGATGACGGACACGCACACTTAAAATAACAGGTGCCACTGGGCTGTTCATTTGAACCATTTAAATATTTGAATAATTAAGTAAATATATGGACTGGACTCATTATGCAGATGGTCGCTTCAGGCTGCCAGGCTACAAATTCAAATCTCACTGGTGGGCAGATTTTGTCTAATAGTCCCAACAAACAAAATGTATTAGCAGGAAGTAAAAAGAATCTCAATAATTTCAGAGTGGGACTTGCATGTTCAAGATTTGGAGATTGTAAACTCTTGAAAATTAGATCTGATTAAAAACTTTTTTGAAGATACTTTCATTATTTTGAATGACTGTGACTGAGTGTGAACGGATGGGAGCTTCATGAGTAACCTGCTGTGTTCGTAACAGCATCCCTTTGTATGTATTTCAGTTGACGATTAATGACTTACCCATGTGTGCATGTGTGTGTATACGAATGCAAAATGAGTCTCCTACCTCCATCGCCGAGCCCCACAGTGCCATGTCGTGTCCATGCGGCTGGGGAAGGTGCTGAGCGTGCGAGTGTGTGTGGACGTGGTGGCGGGGGTGTGTGTGCGCGTGGTGTGTGTCCAGCATCGCCGCCTGTGGGGGGTACAGGGCGCTGGGCACCGAGGGGAGGGTGTGAGGGCCGGGGTACCCCGCCATCTGAACCAGGGAGGGAGGAGAGAGAGAGAAAGACACACCTTTAGTCTGTTATCAGTTCTTTTTTTTTTTAAATTACATTTACATCTTTACCTATTTTGTAAAGATTGCAAGGTATGTAACTATACACCAAGCAGAACATTAATAAAATATTTTAGTCTTGTGAAATCTGTAGACCTGCGTACCTGGTAGTGTCCAGGATGTTGGGAACTGGGGTAAAAACCTTCACTGGAGCGAGGACTGGGATAACCCGGTCTACTAGGCTACAGACAGAGACAGAGAGAGAGAGACAGAAGAGGAAAATAACAACACAGTTACAATGCTTGATCATCTTTTTCCAAAACTGAACGGTAAAAGACGGGACACCGGGTCATTCAGACAATCGACACACAAACCTCCAGGAGCTGTTTGTGTGGCTGGGTTAGCCGTCAATCAAAACAGGGAACACCCACTGGGCTGCAAGTCCTGCAAGCTGTTAGTTGAACTGGTACTAACTATTGTCCCTATGTTACAGACATCAACACCCATGGATTACCGGTATGAGCTATGTTACAGCCGGGGACTACGGGCCACTAGAATCTGTGGTTAGATGTTATGCAGGTGTGTGTAAAGTGTTAAGGTTGCATGTTCACCAAAGACCTCTCTTTAAAGCACTGACTTTTTCTAATTTGGGGAAAAAAGGATGTGTGGCTGCTGAAAAGGTTGAAAGAAGAAGGTGTGGTGGAAAAATGTTTTTAATCTGCAAAACAAATCCCAAGAAAAGAGACAGCGGAACAGAGGAGAGTGAGTCTGCTGCTTCTCTCTATTCTTTCTTTTCTATTCCTTTGCTGGGCACCAGTAGCTAAAAACAGAAGTGCTTGGTGAACCCACAGCCTCGTTTCCTCTCTTGGCTTCTGGTGATTTGTTGAGATGAAGCTGTTGATGAACAGTTTCCCCTCTTAGAAAATGACTGGAGTCATGATTTAAACTTCTCTAACACAGAGCTCATTTCCAGCACAACAGTGTTGTAACCTCTACCTTCCACAGCCTCTCATAGTAGCTTTCTCTGGACCACACCTCCGACAGCGAGACAGACACAAAGACACACAGGGAGGGAAACAGACAGCAGAGAAAGACGGGGGGATGGAGGTAGGGAGACAAGGAAAGGAAAAAGGAAGGAAGGACAAAGAGAAGCAGACAAGACAAAGAAACTGAGGACGAGACAAACAGGAGCTTAAAAAACTCTCCAAGAAGGAAACGCACAGCATGTTGTGAACATGCTCACACATGGACACACACAAGGTTCCTTAACGTGAACAAAATTATATCTTGGAAGTTTAAATCTGCTAAAAACAGATTCACAGCCCTGTGGTAGGCAGAGGTTTCCCTGGGAATACCCAGTTTAAAAACAGAGGGATAAACACAGCGACAACAGACAGGCTGGAGGTTAATGACACAGGACAGTCGGACGAGGGTCAGGGACAGAAATTGGCTGCAATCTGGAGACTTCTTCCATTTTATTATAGCTCTGTTTGGGCTCCCCCTAGAGGTGAATCTGCAACCGGTAAAACATATATACATTAAAAAGAAATGTGTGAATACTTTGCTCCAGCCTCCTGTCATTAGGTGCTTTGCATCTGATAGAAATGCATGGCTGTGCTGTTAAAACAACAACTGAATTGACTAACTTAGTCTAGCAGATTTGTGTTGGGTTAAGGTAATGTTAGTTGATAAAATTTCAGTGAGGGCATGCAAAGTCACTTTTGGGTCGAAAGAGAAAAATGTTTGTCAAAATGTTTGACAAAATTTTCAAAAAACATCTTGTCTTGTCAATTTACCTTCATCTATCTGACATTCATTTTTTTATTAGCGTTTAAGCAGGTAGTGTAATTTAACAATGCACCATTATCAGGGCAGCACATTGTGTACACACAGTCATTTCTATTTAAAATTAACCTGTTGTTGTGATAGATATGGCATGACTCTATGAAGAATTTTAGGAATGTTGAGCAGCATAGTGTAATTAAAGTCTTCTTCTTCATGCACAAATCACTGACTCCCACACAGACACATCTGACTCCATCATGGTCGCAGTGCAGTGAAAACATCCTCTGCAAAAGGAATTTTGAATTCTGGTTGTTGCAAGGATTTCGCTTGTAACCCGATTTCAAAACAGGCAGCCTAACAGAAGACTGACTGAAGGTAAGTCTTATACAGTCCGACTGTTTTTCTGTAATGTTTCAATCATGATTTCCTACTCATGTTTGGCATCAGCATTTAAAAGTAAAAATCCCTAGGAGAGGAAAGGGCATGTGGGAGGTAGGCTGATGTTACAGCTCAGCAGGAGGACTAAACGTTCACTCCAAAAACAGGTTCACCTACCAAAACAAGCTCATGTGCACCACTACTGGCCAGCACCCAACAGCTGGGTCAAGGTGACAGAGCCAGCACAGTATAAACAGGTCTAAGTAGAGACAGACCTTTTAGCTAGCTCTTTATGTATTTATAGTAACCGTCTCAATCCTAGGCTTCACACATTCTTACAAGCTTCAGTTGTATATGAGATAAATCAATGTGACAGACGTCAATACAGAATGCAGACCCACAGCATTATATTGAATTATGTTATAGTAGTTGAAGCGCTCTAGTCTGAAGCTGCTCATGCCACTTCACTGAAATTGCATTGTAACCTAAAGGCTGACCACGAGATTGTTTCGTCATTTCTGTGAATATTTGCTTTTTCTACCTTATCCGTGATGCACTGTATTTAAGTTCCATGTGTGTCAGATGGGTCAGACTGTTAGCCAATGGATTTAGGGTTTATGACAGGCATCCTGAACGGGCTAGAAATAGGGTGCAATAATCCGAGGACACATCAACACAACGCCTGACGCAAACACATATATGCGCATTCAATCACGACAAAGGACATTGGACAGCATGTCCGACATGGATGAAGCATGCCAACACGTGAAGCATAAACAGGCTAATTTACAGTCACTGGTGTTGGCAAGCATTGTATCAGAAATGACTGTACTCAGTTATAATTCATGATTCAAAGACAGAATTAAGTTTAGTCCAACATGATATCAAAGCCATACATTTAAAAAAATGTTTTTTCTAAGAAAGTAAAAAATTTGAATTTCGGTCCAGGAAATAAACAATAATGGCATGCATTCAGATGAAATGATTTATTTCTAACATACAGAACGAAAATGGGGAGTGGGTTTTTTAAGACACACAGGTTTGTTTTAGTTATTAAAAACAGTTTTAACAGTACACCACCTGCCTTCAAGGGTCTGGACATGGGTCTTTCAGAGCAGGGGATGGGAAAAGGTGGAAGGGTAGTCACAGGGAGGCTTGGTATTCCACAGGGTGGATGGTGGTTAGTGGGGACTGGGAGGACTCTCTGTGTGTGTGGGAGAGTGAGGGGGGCAGCAGGGACCAGCGGGGGCCTCCCACATGACTGCACAGCAGGGAGTTGGTGTCGAGGGTCAGAGTCAGGTTGTAGTGGGATACTGGGATTAGTTTGGCAGCCAGGGTGAAAGCTGGGCAGCAGCAGGGTTTTAAGATTAGAATTTGACTGTGGCTGGATGCTCTGGAGGGTGTGGGGACAAACATTTGACATGCTGCGGGGCAGAGAGTTAAGGTTTGGACTAGATTGGGAAAGGAGCGGGGAGAAGTGCCAGGGAAGGGAGTTGTTTGACTTTGGTTGGGATGAACAGAGCAGGTGGCCATTAGTGGGGGGATTTGTCTTATGGGGGCAGCTGCCATTGGACAGGCTGTCCGAACTGCGAGGTTGAGAATAGAAGCCAACATGAGACTGTTGGGAGAAGCTGGGATGAGTTTCAGATTCAGTATTCAACTTGGTGTTGTGTTGAGAGCAGTGAGGGGTGTTTTGGAAAGGTGGCGATTGAGGCTGAGGATTGGGAGAAGAGGAAAAGTGAAGGGGAGATTGAAGAGATGATGAGTAGTGTGGAGGAGTGGGTAGGTGAGAAGAGGTGCAGGGAGACGAAGGATGAGGGTTTCCAAGGCAGAGGGAAAGTTGTGAGGCAAAGCGCTGGTTTGGATGACAATGGTGTTGAAGAGAAGGAGCAGACAGACAGTCCAGACTGAAGGTGGGCTGCAGGGAGGGACGACGGCTGGGCTGCAAACAGAAAGACAAAGGTAGAGGAGGGAGAAATGGAAATAAAGAAGGAATCATAGAAGACAGAGACATGTTGTAGACAGGTGAGAGAGATGGGGATGAGCTGAAGCGCAGACAGAAATATGAATTGACTGTAACCAAAGCCAGACAGCGACTGCCCCTCTGAAGAGCAAACACAAGTGAAAATACTTTTATCTCCCAGAAAATATTTTAATTTTTGTCAAGTAATAATCAAACATCCACAAAACTTATATTAGGGAAGGAACTGCTTCACTAAGGGCTTAAAAAACCCAAAATGTCTCAATCCTATGAACTACTGTTCAAGACACATGGCTTTAGTTGTAGCCCAAAGAAGCAGTTAACAGATGCTAACAGCAGGGGCACAGGGGGCAGTAAGTGAGGGAGAAGCAGCCAGCAGCTGGGGCAACAAGCTGTGAGGAGGGATGGTACTAGTGGAGGTGGGAGTGGGGGAGGGGTCATGGACTTGCAAAAAGAACAATTTAAGTAGTGTCATACTTGTACGAATCAGGAAATTCACTAATACATCTGAAAGGAGAATTTTATGTTGTAACTGTTCATATATCCAGTTTTTCCACAGCGTGTGTAAAAGAGTTTGGTTGTGGTCAAGGTCTTGCAAGATCTTACACAAACCCAGTAAGCAGCCTTTGTTCTTATCTAGAAGAGTATAATATAAAGTGAAGAGGCATTTTTCCTTTGATAAAGGGCTCTTGAAAAGCCTAGATTCACAAACTCAAACCCATTCACATTTGTTTTTCTATGACTTTGATTATCAAAACCCCACCTGACAACTGACTTCAGCACTAATTTTAAGATGCATGTCACCAGGATCCTGCAGAAACCATGTATGTAGAGTCAAACATTAAATCAAATGAGTTACCAGCTGAATCATTTCAATGTCTTAATATTAATGGCGGCCACTGTGTGATGCAGCAAATTAGATAACAAAAAATACATTACCAACTCCACATTAAAGCATCAGAGAGGCTGTAATCCCTAACTAGAGTTGCATGGGACTTGCAATGATCAGGGTGTCTCACCACGAGCAGCACAAACACAACAGATACTCTTTATTACCACACCTGCTGCACTCATACAGACATAAACAAGCGGACAGACAGAGACACAATCACATGTGGTGGATGGCGTCTTACTTTTGGTGGCGCTTCATCAGACCCTCCTGAGTCCCAAGAAACAGTGACCTGTCTCCTCATCTCCATCCTGTTCCTCTCCTTCTGCTGGAGCTTCTCCTCCTCTAATATAGTGCTGGAAACAAAGAAGAAAAAATGATGTGACACAAAAATGGTGCAAGTATTTTTATTTGTTTTTACCGAACTATCACCTCACTTAATCCAAAAAGAAGGGTGATGGGTGACAAATAAATAGATAGATACACACAGAACATTAACTCATATTCCAATGTTGTCTCTGTCAACGTCTCTCATGTGAATTAACATATCATATCAAACACATTAGCTAATAATTCATGAATTAATTATTAATTAGTTATTATTATATACAGTATTGAGGTGCAGCATTTCCTGGTACATTATGTTGTTAGGCCAGGTATAAAGTAAATAAGGTCTGAAAATAATTATTAGAATGTCTGTGTTATTCTGGTAGTAGAACAGGTGGGAAATGTCAAGTGATGCTGAAAAAATATCCCTAAGTCAGGGGAAACTACTGAAATGTGCTAATATACACACAGGTAAACAGACACATACATAAACACATCACATGGTGCAGGATGTTGTTCTTAAAAGCAAACTGTCAGCTTAAGTGGTTTTCTATGTTCTGCTGGAGATATGAAAACTCACTAACAATATGACCCAATAAGGACAAACACATCGTTGTGTATGTCAGAGCTTCATTACTCTGTGTTCTAACACACAAACACACACACACAAACTCATGAATACAGAACATTCCTCACAGATCGTACAGAGCGTCAAAACACAAACTAAGTCTGAAGAAAAGCAAATTCCATTTTGTTATGAAATGTCTCATTGCTCAGCCTCTTCCTACAATTACAGTTCATCCCAGAATGCTCAATGCTGATATTCAGTGAGCCAATACAGTAATACAAGAACAAAAACTATTCAAGCCAGTGTCAGCAGTTTGGGCTTCAGATGTTTGGAAACCCAATTTTGAATCTCTGTCTCTGCCTTGCAGCAGTGTTGGTCAGCTGTTATGATACAGTGTTTAGTTTAATGTCAGTTATATTTTGTCATAAAACGAACACAATTTAGTCAAAGTTCATGTTTCGACGTTTACAGTTCACTGTATACTCACACTAACTACTGATAGCATCTCTTTGCTGCGTCAGGCAAAACAAAGCAGTAAATCTTGGGGTAATATTGCTTAAGAACAAACTGACTTGGAGGCTGAGCAACATCCCACGCCACAAACCCAACATTTTTAGGTCTAATGTAGCCAAACATGCCAAACTGAATTTACTCACTAAAATTATCCTTACTGACCTGTTCCGTGGGAAAAGCGCTGCTAAACCAAAACCAAATTCCCAAAGGAAGGAGCTGCTGCTGAGGACTGGATGTCTACACAAAACTGCAAACTGAGTGGTTGAACAATCCAACACACACAGCCTTCATAGTCACACATTCTTTCTACCCTCCTTTCCTCAACAAGGGTAAGAGCTATTTCTAGTAACATCACTACCCTCCTCTCCTGTTGTCTCCTGCTGTGTGTGTGTGTGTTTTCTGTGAGAGTGTGTCCTTGCACCTGTCGAAGTCAGTCTCCTGTCAGGTCTCATTCTTCTTTTCCATCACAACACACACTTGTACAACAACATCAGTGCTGAAACAACAGTTTTCCACTACAATATTAAGCTGTAAAAACATATTGAAAACACAGAACACTGCATATATTTATTTTCATTACAGAATGTCATCTTACAAAATGTTTAATTATTAATGATATTAATCATTAATGAAAAATAACATATAGAATTAGTTTGGCTTTAAGATTTCTTTTTTATCCGATGTCAATTTCACGCTTTAATTTTCTAAGAGAATCGGATTGTTTAAGTTTAGTTTTTGTATTTAGTTAATTTTTAGTTTTATGTCTGTAGACAAATCCTTGGCAGGTATTTGTAGTATTCTGTGTTTTATGTTCATATTAATATAATTGTCTGGATGAACACTGGATACTAATAGAAGACTCAGTCCATTCATTTTTACTTTACTCTTTAGCCTGAGAGTGATGATTAAAAAAAGATTTTATTATTATTATTATTTTATTTTATTTGTAATCAATGCTTTTCCCCTATGTTTTTAACAGCATTGCTACATTGTAACTTGTGTCTGTAGCATTTTTAATTAAATGTCCGTTTAATAAGCTATTTAATAAGCCTATGTAATAAGTCATTAGAAACTGATCCAAATGAGATGGGTCATAAATAAATCTGCCAACCTTGCATCACAGTTTAACAGTAAATGACATGATGTATGTGTGATGACGTTAACATCAGCACCTGGCAACACTGACTGTCTCTCCCCCACCTACACCACACCACCACCTGGAATAACAAGGCCTGTTCAATTTATTTACTCAGGCTGGGCTGACTACACAATCTTGGACTCAGCAACACCATGCTTGACTCTCGTCACGTATTTCTCACCTGTACAATCACTACCGAGAGAAACAAGGGCAAGACTGCAACACACAGAAGCTGATTTCTAGTCCATCCTCTGATTTCATAAAGTTTGACTGAAACATGTGCAAAGATGATCAACTAGTTTGTTTTCCAAAAGGATGTTGGGGGGGGGGCTTTAAAATCGACTGAAACTAAAAGCAAGCAGTTAACCTGCTCTTAAGCAAGACATTAAATTCCCAGTCCACGAATCTGTAAAAACTGAACTGAACTTCTGAATGAGGATGGTGGATTTAGTTCTCCATCACTCACTTTACTCACTTTGCAGCCAGTGTGGACAGGAGGAACAATTATGCCAACCAATAACAATGGACATATGTGAGTTCTGTTCCTTCCAGAGAATCAATGCAGTACAGTCAAACAACCAACTATAAATCACATTTTAGAGGCATACAAAAGGGCTGCTCCATCCACTGAACGCAGCACACATGTACATACAAGCAGAGGTGATGCTGTGTAAAAAGAAACTATTCACTATCACAGGCCGATACCACATCATTTTAAAAGCCCGAAGAGACAATACTTTACCTTAAGAACGGCCAATCCAGTAGCACCGAAGTCTATCCAGTCGAGCACTTCTAAGAGAATAGCCACTAAAGAGATGATGGGCCTGTGGCACTCGGCACTGATCCGCTACTGAAGGTCAACATGAATAACTACAAAAGATCCCAGCAACGCTAAAAGGATAAAACCCGCTACTCCTGGCAGGATGACTCAAATGTGCTGTGCTGCTGCTGCACAAAACCCCTCTAGACTACAAGCTACAGTCCAGTCCTTCAGCACACACACACTTCCCAACCAGGATAATACGATCTGAGAGTTAGGTGCCTTGGTCTGCTAGCTTTAACCAGGGAAGCACAGTGCTGCACTAGATCTGCTTGCATTTTCCCTTCCTTCTTTCATTCTCTCTATTTTTTCTCTCTCTCTCTCTCTGTTCTTTGGAAGGCTGGAGCTCCTGGCAGCTGCCCACTGTGTAAACACACACACACACACACACACTCATGTTGGTCCACCGTCTAGGAAAACTGTAGTAGGAGCTGAGAGCTGCATATTTGGCAGGAGAGACCTATAATTGATATTATGATATAAAAGCCGTCCAGACTGAAAGTAAACCAAATTGTATAACCGTATATGGCATGACTTTCCCCTATTAATAGCCAGTGACCACAGTTTACATGGTCAATATTGACTTGGTTTCCAAGACACTAGATGAGGTACATTGAGAGTTCCTCACCATTTCTTCATGCCAACATGTCATAGCCAATTAAAACAAATGTTCCCAATTTTGTCGGATTAGCACTCAAATGCAGTTCACACATACTTTTCCACACCAGGTTTTCAGCCCATTAAAACATACAACCGCAAACATACTGTACATGTGTCAGATTAATGAGCGGACCTCCATGATGTGGAGGTCTGTAGTGGTTTGGAGCCCAAATAAGAGAATGAGATCAGGAGGACATGATGAAAGGGTGAACAAGGTCAGGAGGAGAGGATAAAAAAAAAAAAGAGAGCCGAGTTTGAAAAGGAGGAGAAGAGGGTGCACGAGGAGTAGAATTAGGAGGAGAGAGAGGAAAGCTGACATTGAGAGAATTCGAAGTGTAATTGTGGTGGAATTTAAGGTGTGAGTCATGCTGGTTTTAAGCAAACTCATAAAACCACAGGAGTTAAATATGTGCTCTTATTTTTCCTGTTTCTGTGTGTGTGAGAGAGAAAGAGGGCAAGACGGAGAGAGAATGTGCATGCTGAAGGAAACAATGATGGCATCTCGCTGTGCTGCTGAAACTTGTGTTGTTGACTGTTTGACTGTTTAATGTTTTAACAAAATGCATACACTACATCTAGTTTTCTCCAGGTTAATTCAGTTTTGAATGATAAGAAAAAATATATGAAAACATAACTGCATATATATTCGCTCATTTCAATTCTTCAAGATATCCTGTAAGTAATATCCTGTCCTTATCTTCTGAGGTAGCTGCTCTCACTCAGATGAAATAAATTGTATGTCTAGACTAAATGACTGATTTTTTCCCAAACACTGCACATCTAAATAAGCAGCTCATGATTACATTGGAGTAAATGATATACAGGAGAAGATAATAATGATAACGGGGGAACATCTTTGATGCATATATCTGTACTCAATCTGCAAAGTCTGTGGTGGCCAGGAGTTCATTTGATAAAATTCATGGAGGGAAACTCTGTGCAAGCAAATCTGGTACGTGATTCAAGTTCAACTAGAGTACCAATGTCTCATCTGAAGTCCAGACAATGACATTACCTAAAATATTGTGAAATCCTGTAAAATCTGTGTTACAAAGAAGCTTCATCAACTGTTTCCACTGTTGAGTTTCAGTTGGCACTCTGCTAGTTTGACAGCAGTCATCTGAAACTCTGGTTGAGTGATTCCCAAACAGTACCCCAGGTGGTACTTCTGCAGTTGTTTGTGGGTACCTGGAAAGATTGTAGGACAGCTCAACTAATTTGAAAAACAGAAATTACAGCTTGAATAAAAATTACTTTATATCTACACACTGAGCTGTAACACTAAATGTACAGAGTGCATGGAAACTAGTTAGTGAGCAGAGCAGTAGAAACAATTATATAAAGTAATGAATAAATGGTTGAAATAAATGGCGGTGTCCAATATGGGGGTACTTGAATTCATGGATGGGGTACGTATGACAACAACCACTGCTGGGAACCACTGCTCTACTTAAGAGCCAGCACCAGTCATGCTATTATGATACATCTTGCCATCCGAGGTGATGCTGAAACACCACTTCCAATAAACTACAGGTCTGTTCATGTCTGAATGATTATTGCTGAGTCATGGCAGCTGGGAAAAGCTCCAGTGTCCTTCTACGTGCTCCTACTGTATACCACAAGGGAGAAAGAGCATGCCAATAAGCCTTAATGTAAAAGCAATAGAATAATCTGGTTCAATTCTGTCTTCCAGAAATTTCAAATATTACTTAACCCACTTTAGCTTTGCTGGTTGTTGGAAGGACAGACTTAGAGTCAAGCTAATACTGTATCTCTGTCCTAAAAGGAGCCTGTTGCACAAAGCAGAAAAGGGGTATTATCAAGCATTATAATGAACATTTTTAATTATTTAAATTTAACTTGTTGGTGTAGCTTTTTTTGTGAATGCATGAGTGCTGGGACAAATTTATCATCTGAGAGCTGGAGACATCGCTTTGGTTGTATGATTAGCATTAATTGTAATGACATACTGTAACTTTACACTGCATGCCATAAATCTTAAAAGATGTCAGGTTTATGGAGTCAAACTCTTTCTTCACTTCCTTAGTGATATCATCTTTTCCCTTCTCCTCTTGGCACTCAATGACGACTGCCGTTGCTGGGATTTAAACATTTTGTGTTAGGTTTTGCCCTAGTTGCCTACGTTTCACAGGTGGGCAGGTATTAGTGTGAAATTGTGTGACTCATGAAGAAGTTGAAAGCTTCCACTTTCAAGGGGAATATCGCAGTGACGATTTACTCTGAGTCTTACTTTTAAATTGCGTACAGTGTTGTCTACGCCATGCCTTATCTGATCACAACATGTCCGGGATATGGTCTCTTGATAGATAAGGTCTCTCACTTTGCAAATCTGTCTCCAGGCGGGTAACAAGGCAGTGATGTATCATTTAACAAGGAGGCAAGGCGCGACCGAGATATCTCATTTAATCCATCGCTGTCATCATCACATCCGTGTTACCATGCCAGCCACAATGTCATTAGTCCAAACAGGATGTGAAGTGCAGTCTGTCAAGTATTTGGACAGTTTTGTTTTGTCTCTGTACTCCTACACGGACACAATCACTATGAGGATAAAATGATGGCTTTCAGGTTAAATCTGAGGGTTTTGAACCATGTAGAAACTGTCATGTTTTGAATACTAACTCTACAAGACCAAGAATATGCTAGCAATCATGTTTTAGACATCCAATATGTATGTGAACAACCTCAAACATCCTTAACTCAGCAATGTCCAAATAGTTCTGCTCTGTATATATCACAGATGTGTGTGTGGTCTGCAGGACTGCAGAGAGGCTATAAGCAAAATGTAATATTGCACATAGAGCCATAGTCAGAATTCACAGCATGTTTGGGATATTAATAAAATATGCTGAAAATTAGAAGACATTGCTATTCCCAGAACTGATTTTGGGGTGACATTAATGTGATGTCTACAGCACGTATCCTCTCACCACACAAAGGTGTCTCACAGGAAATGATTTCCCCACTGCCTCCACGTCTGTTATTAAAAATGAAAAATTAATGTAGTATTTTAAACTGGATTAAATCAGAGCAGACAAAAAGCACCTTCCTGCCAAGACAGTGAAATAAACCAGGACAAAAGCACTGCTTATCCGTCTGTATTTGACTGTCTATAAAAGTAATCCTTTAGTCTGGTTCATCCATCTTTAATGGTTCATTCCGGTCTGATGTTTAACCAGCAGCCACAGACAAAGGCCAAAGGATGTTGCTTAATTTTCACTGTATAATACTTGCTGTATTATTAATGGTTATCAAACAACATGAACGGGGCAGACGGACAGTGCCACCTGCTGTTAGGAAGGTGTACTATTTACTGTGGGACAGACGGACTGAGAGTAAAAGTTTGAGAAATGGAGACTACTATCATCGTCATTATGTCATCATTATGCAGAAATCAAGATGGGCTGAGTGTCACAGGGGTGATTTATTCAGAGGCTGTTTTCATTTTTCAATTTTCAAATATAATGTAATAATTGAGCCACTGGATCTTTTTTCCAACAAGTCATAGCATTCTTTGAGCTTCTTTTACTCACTTACACCCAAAGACTAAATGAACATAGAACAGAGCAACAACATGAAGAGATCTTAAGTCATAATACTGGAAACATACGTTTTATGCTTCTTCAGCTGTAAAGCTTATACAGAAATGATCATTTAACATTCTCACAACACTCCAGAGGTTCAGCTCCTCCTGTCCACATGTCAAAGTGCCCTTGAGTAAGTCACTAAACCCCAAATGGCTCACTTACCAAGACACACAAAGAGACCCTCCTACACACACACACACACACACACACACACACACACACACACACACACACACACACACACACACACACACACACACACACACACACACACACACACACACACACACACACTCTCAAACACTCCATTAAGTACCTCAGTTGTGTTTTGAGTTCGGTGAAGCGTGGCCTCTTGCTGGGATCATACGACCAACACTTTGTCATCAAGCTGTAGAGAGTAGGAGGGCACTGAGGGGGCATAGCCAGACGCTCGCCGTTCTCTATCCTGCCAATGACGTCATTGTTCTTCACACCCTGGAAAGGCTTGATGCCGAACATTAGGATCTCCCACATACAGACGCCTATGGAAAGACAGAAAAACATAAAAACTTAATCACTACGAGACAGTCACCCTAAATGCTGAAGAGGCAGAAAGCTGACTTTAGCTGAAGATGAATTCAGGTGAAGCTGAATTTTAAATTAAAAACCTGCTGCTGCAGGACAAAACATCAGGACAAAACTGACACAGAAATGAAGAAAGGAAGAAAACAACACAGCAACTCACCAAACATCCAGACGTCACTGGCTGTGGTAAATCGTCTGAAGTTGATGGATTCTGGAGCCATCCATTTAATAGGAAGTTTACCTTTGGATGCTGAAAAACAGGGATAAAGAGAACTTGTATTACATTCAGTTCATGTCAGTCCTATGAATAATAGTGGTGCTTTCCTCCACGTGTTATGACAGACCAAAGAAAGTTAGTATCAGACAGTGAAGTGTGCATTTATGGGAACACTGTGTGTGTATGTGTTATATTTACCTTTGTAATAGGAGCTATCTTCCATGTATCGAGACAAACCAAAGTCCCCCAGCTTCACACAGTCGACTGTAGACACCAACACATTCCGTGCTGCGATGTCCCTGAGGAGGACAAAACCAAAATGAGAAAGCATTATATCCTTTTTTACATTTGTTATGTTAATCTACGAGACATGAGGTAATAATTTACATCTCTCATGTAGCTTCCTAAAAAAAACAGCACGATAAGATGGTTAGCATCCGTCATTCTGCCTTTTGGATAAGCCAGCATGTTTATGACAAGTTTGTGATCAGAATATTTGTCACAATGTCTTTCAGCAGGACACACATTTTTCATTGTACCGCTTCCAGTAGGTGGCAACATCTGGCTGTGGTTTACAGAAAATATCTATTTGCCACAAAATAAAATTCTTTCACTGTCCCAGAGCCCAATGCATGAAAAATTTGAAACAACAATTTGGTCAATTGATCCACTATTTCATATGTGTACAATGTCATCTGGCTACTACTAATATTGATTTTGCAGCGGAATATGACCTGTTATCATTATATACTATACAATATTCTGGTATATCAGGGTTTTGGGAGACCCTAGTGCATACCTGTGTACAAAGCGCTTGCTCTCCAGATATGCCAGTGCCGTGCTGAGCTGGTATGAGTACAAGATGAGACTGGCCAAGTCAAGACTGTACTTCCTCACCTGGAGAAAGGACCGTAACTGTGGAGAACAGAGTGAAAAAAAAACAGAGAAAGGGATATGAGGGAGAGAGCAACAATTTTGACCATGAAAAACAGAAGACAGAGGGTGGGAAAAGATAGGAGAAAGTGGAGGAAGTAGACAGAGATATAACAAGTGAGACAAAGAGAAATAGAGAAGGGAATTGAAATAGAGTGGTAGATAGAGAGGAACAGAGTGTGACAATAACAATCATTATTTATCAAGTTCTATAAATCAAGCTGCCCTTGCAACAATATACAGGAACTATGTAAGGAGAAATCAACCAGGACATTCTCCATCTTTTCAACAAAAGAGTGTGTGACGAAAAGCATGTAGGCATATTCAACTTTGGCAGTAGATGGTCAGTTATATACTGTTGTGCTACCAGCACACGTGTGATGTGCTGCATCATGAGTTCATATATGATTTATAAACATTATACAAATCGGCTTTCAAACCAAAGTACATGTATTACTTACTAAGGACTTCCATGAAGATGTTAAATGTTTTACAAACTTTCACAGAAAAATACACTAATTCTGATCCAAATTTTGTCGAGTTTTAAGCTGTTTACCAAAGTTGACAATCAACATTGATTTGAATGACTGACTAAAACAAAATGAGCTACTGATTATGGGCCACAGACACTCAAAAATTATTTAAAAAGAAAATATATTCAAAAGCCTAATGTTCTGGAAAAGCCATAGGGTCTATGAATATATATACAGTACAAGAGTCTCCGTGATGCCTTTGGTAAGGTTTTTAACACGTTAACACATCCATGCAAACTCGGAGATACTGCACACCCTCATTCAAATTCTTATCCATGTCCCACCTCTCCGAGCGTGCAGAGCTCCATAATGATCCAGACTGGATTTTCAGTGATGACTCCCATCAGTTTAACAATGTGTGGGTGGTCAAACTGACGCATGGTCACTGCAGAAAAAAAGAAGGGGTGCAAAGGTCAGTTCGCAAGTTTTTCTTTACTAAAGGGTCATTAATTGTTAGTAGGTAAGATTTGAGTAGCACACACACAAGGAACGTACATGCTTCTTGCAGAAACTTTTCCCTGACGCTGTCCGACGTTGAGTTCTTACACGTCTTCACTGCCACAGACAAAGCTGGGTTCTCCTGCAAGAAACAGATGCACAAAGAGCATTGACATTCAGCATATTAACTGTCGGCTCATAACTCAATAGACAGACAGGAACTCAAAACCAAACTATTAAGAGCTCATTAAAATAAAAGATATGTATATATGTATATGTTCATGTATCACCTATTAAAATTAAATTATGAGAGACATAGAAGTATATTATAGTTATTGAGTGGCATGCCCATCCCATTGTTTACTTCTGTTCATTTTTTCATTTGTTTATTCATTTTAGTCCTGACATTTAAAGGATGCTACATTAATCAGATTCTTCAGATCTAAAGCTACTATAAATCAACAGCTACAGAAGTTATAAGGTCACGTGTCTGAGACAGAGACGACATACCGGGCTGATGTAGACTCCTTGGTGGACGTCTCCAAACTGACCCTCACCTATGCAGCGTCCCAGCTCAATACGATCCCGCTGAATCTCATAGTCCTGTGCTGGATACACAATGTACACAGACATGAACACACACACAGAACACACAGTAGACCTTCAGATCAAGAACACACACATAAGTGCCCACACACACACTTCTACTTAGGCATTTACCAAGCTTGTCAGAGGGCTTTACAGTGTGCAAGGTTTGTTTAAATCTGCCTTTAATTACGGAAAATGTACAACTGACTCTGTCAAATTTTGAAACAAAACTTCCGGAAAATTTATACAAGCTCTGGAAACATTTCAGACCCAATCACACTGAGTAAAGGAAACAAAATTGATTTGCCATCTTTCCTCGGAGATGTTTGAAACACAGCAAAGTATTGAAATTGAATGATCCTTAATTTCCAGATTAATAAAGTGAATCCCTCTGCCGACTCTGACAAGCTTAGTTTTTAGAGCAATCAGCATAGCTTAATGTCAACATCATGCAACGACAGCATCAGCAAACCACAGCCAGACATGCCACGTAACACAGACGAACAACAGCCAGTAACACTCAATGTCTATATGAACATGAATCCCTACATTAAATCAAATGCAATATGGATAAAGTCAGGTGGATTGTGGCAGGAATTAAAAGCTAACAGGCTGATATAGGACCAGTATTACGTTATAGTCAGTCAATTTTCTTCGTCTGTGACTTGGCTGTTGAGAGGCTGGTGGTTTGCTTTGCCTGATGGCACTGTTGACCTGACTTTGTCCATGTAAGCTTATGTATACAGCATAAAATGACACTATAAGTTTACAGGACTTGACAAATCTCTGCCTTCTCCTTCATACTGTTTATGAAATGTCCATAATGCATGTTAATGGCACATGTGGGACCTTTAGAGACACTATTCTGGGAAATAAAAGGCCTACAGAGAAAATGGGACTAAAAGTGGCTGCAACATACAGTCACAAAATGTACAGTTGGCCATAATTAATGCCTGTGTGTTCTGCCTCTAAATGTCACCCATGTAAAGCGATCTTAAAAAAGTCAATCATTATGGTTAAACAATGGAGTGGGACTACCCTGTTTGTTAGTGGTTTGGGTTTAAAATGTTAGAGTATATGTATCTATTTAAACCCTTCCCTCTCCCTGCACTTCCTCCTCCAGGCCAGAGTTGTAAATAGGTACATGCTGAGTCAACTTGCCTGGTTAAATTATACATAATAAATGTGATATATAGAGTAAAAGGGTTTAAACAGCTTGCATTATTCTGCAAGTCAAATAACACGGATCTTTACAATCGTGCAACTGGAAATTTATTTTCTAATAATCAAAATACAAAACAAGATCCTAGTCCAACAACTGGGACTCAGTTCTGAAGCTGCCATCATTTCAGCCCCAAAACTAATAGCACATCACACAGAGGAGGGGTCAAATCAACAGGGTACAGATACAGAAATAAATTCAGGATTGTATTTTACAGTTGCAAGCAAACATAAAATAAGGGTCACAGCAACCACCAAATCCAAGTGCCATCACAATACAACCAGATTCATGGTACATTCCAATCATTACCTTGATCTAGTCCATAGTATTCTGGGAAAATGGGTTAGTGATAGGAGACAGAAATAACTAGCTGTGAGTACAGAGATCCAGATTTTTTTACTGCAGTCTTTATTATGTATTTTACTTTATTTGCTTTGATTGTAGGTGTGACACTGGTGCAGCTAAGTTAGAGGTACTGTATGTCAATACAAATAACTTGTTCTAGGATATTTAAGCCTTTCAGTTTGTCTGAAGAAGCCAAAGAAAGAAACAAGCACACACACCATTAGTAAGCACTGGCCAGCTTGGAAAATTGGTAAAAAGGATCACTTTATAACAACTTTAACACCCTTTTTAAACCTGCTATTTAACAAAACCAAATCAGAGAGTGAAACACTGAAACTGCTCAGTCTAGATATGAACAGCTAACCATGACCTTGTCTGTCTGTATCTTAATTTACTGATCTAACTAGATAACTTTGAACTAAATCAGTCATTTACATATCTGAGAAAGTCTTGCAGAGACTAGTAAATAGCATGATTAGTAATATAATTAAGATAGTAATCATTTTTCTTTTTGCTCATTTACTGAACAGTGTGGACATTTAACTATCTCTGTGTACGTCTCCACAGAACTATGTGGAAAGCTATACTTTATGAATGGTAGCAAAGCCATGTTGAAATTTGTGTGCATGGAACAACATGTGCTTATGACACCCAGGCAACATTTTGAGGCAGCTTAAATGGGTCATTTTGACAGTAAGAAGCTTTCACTTAACATCCAAGCTTCATTTCCCATCAAGGTGAAATAACCTATCTCCACTTCCTCTAAATGTTGCTGAGGTAGCATCACCACTTAGCGTTGCAGTGAGCTTAATATGAACGACAGTCCTAAACCTGATGAACAGGCACAACTCAGCAAGAAGAGCAGCACAGCAGGTCCTCTTCATGTTTAATCTCATATTGAACCAAAATGTTCAGGTAATAATGCAGAGAAATCCTACAAGAGTCTCTCTACAACCTCTACATTGATGTAACTGTCAAGGTGAAAGCATATCATTACCATCATGATTAGCAGGAAATAGAGGCATTAGGGAAATGTTTACTCTAACATAAACATTGTGGTGAGATAATGAGTCAAAGCAGTCTGAGGAAGCTGCGATTCTCATTTAATCATGTGACAACTCGCTAAAACAAATATAGATTGCAGGCCTATTAATATACAGACAGGATGGGGTTCCCCTTTTACTCAAGATCATGACCACGGAAAATGTGGATTCATTCAAACCTCAGCCATTATTTTGCCAGCCATTCTTTGACCACCTAATCCAAAAAAAGATTCATTCAAAGCTGCAATCTGAAGAGATCTTTAATCAGACCTGATATGTCATTAAATCATCCTGTGAATATAGTGAAGTGTGGCTCATTTGCAACATATTAAGATCCTTGAAGGCTCCACTATACAATAATCTGGTTGTCTGGGTTCCACATGTCCAGTTGACAATGCCCCTAGTTAATTAAATAATATACTTTTGATCACTGTTCGTGGTTAAAGAACATGTCCAAATGCAACTCTAAACGTCTGAGCTTTGAATTAATGTCAGAAGCAAAACAATGATAATATCTTTTTCAAAGGTAAATCTGGTTTTGCATGTGATTTTAATAAGATTAAATATTATCTGGTTTGGGGGCAGAATTACTAGCACCCCTACACAAATATATTCAAGATAAGACCAAGACAAATCAGAGCAAAGTCAAATATTCTTTAATAATAATAATACAGTCGAGGAGTCTCCTCACTCTGATCTCTACCTAACTGTAAGCACACAAACAGAGACATACAAAAATCATCTACAGTACCACAACACACACATTCATGTCTCCTAAAGACCTTTAATCATCGCTCCAACACCTGATCAACCTTTGCACACACACATACACACACACATGCACAAAGACCTGTCACCACCTTTCACATTTGTTTGAACGTTTGTGTGCACGTGTGTGTGTCTACTTACTTGAAGGCATGGTGTAAGTGTCCTCCTCATCTATGATCTCAGCGTAGTCGTCTGTTTCTA
Organism: Holacanthus passer; assembly: GCA_025331565.1. NCBI lineage: Eukaryota > Metazoa > Chordata > Actinopteri > Pomacanthidae > Holacanthus > Holacanthus passer. The sequence continues at coordinate 7,365,752 of JAFREQ010000012.1, read as the reverse complement.
CAGAGCCAGAGTGAAGTGGGGAGGGAAAAAAGGGCCAAGAAATATTAAGTATCAGTTGGTGACGCACAAAAAACAGATAAAAGAGAAAGACAACAAAACAGCATTCAAATTACTAAGAGGTTAGCTTCTTTGGCATAAGAGCCAAAAAGTCATGTTATCGATACAAAATGATATGCATAAACTCGATATTGAAGAAATGTGGCAATTTAAACTCTTTTCACTGTAACAAACTTCCACCACTACTAATAAAACAATCAAACAAATAAAATCCCTGCATGCAACTCAAGAAATCTTAAACACATTCACAGACTAAAAAAAAAAGTTAAAATGCCAACAGCAAAAGAAAAACACCATCATCAGACAGAAGTACCTTTCCAAAAGCCTGTCACCATACCCGATTCCAAACACATGCACAACAATTGAAATTTTCATGTACTATGAAACAGCTGAACATGAGGAGTGTACGACAGAAGAGTACAATAGAGAGGGAGACAGAGAGAGAGAGAGAGACAGAGGAGAGGAAAGGGGAGGGATGGAAAGGTTCGTTCTTTCCACAGAAACAAGCTGAAGAAAAACAGGTTGAGTCATGGAGAAGGCCAAAACAGTTACAGGCAGATACACAGAGCGATACTGTGCACACATATCGCTAAATGTCAGAGCAGAGCAGGAATTCTACCGAGTTATTAATTTAGGAAGGTTAATAGAAAGAATGCTGTTTACCATCGCCACTAGTGTGACCTGCATCAGCCACATGGAGCACACAGAGTGGGAAAGAAAGAGAAAGAGGCATTAGTCTTACTGTTAGATAAACAAACAAGGTCACAGATATTATTTAATGCTACTATATTCAAGGCAATTCTCGTTTATTTCTGTGCGAGTGTGAGTTAGTCAGAGGTCAGTAGACAGTCAGGGCAGAGTGACAGTGACTAAAGCTCTCCATGGGGACATCTGGCGAGACAAGGACTCTTCACTGCACACACAGATGAGGCTTTATAGGGGAAAAAGGGGGTACACACACATATCTATGAACCCTTTATCTGACTCTTAGCAGTCACTGTCGTTCATGACATTCAGAGCTGCAGACAGAGAGGCGTATCAGCAGGGGAGGAACAGACCAACAGGCAAGGAGGAATATGAGACACAGATTTATACCTGAGACACAGACAGCTCTGGTCCGTACTCCGTCCATCCGTTTTTCCATCCGCCTCTCATGATTTGAAACTCTGCACAAGAGATAAGAAAATCATTTTTGGTTCATATTAACGTAAACCAGAATGAGCTTCCAGTCGCAGCTATGAAGATAGGAGTGCAACCAGAGGAATGGAAGATCCTTCCACATCCAAACATTATAAAATTCAGAACCCAAGAAAGAAAATAAATATATACTAATTTTTCCTCAAAACAAATTCTGAAGTACAAAACAAAATGCAAGAAACCACTAAATAAAAAACACCTTAGACAACAAACAAGGCTTGCTGGTAAAAAGAAAGAAATTGGATGATGTTTCCTCATGCATTACTAGATCCATTGCTCCACATCTTTATGTTTGACAGGAAAATGACACCTTGTTTTTACTCGCTAAAGCAACTAATGACACAAAAGGAGTCTGTAGACTTACTTGGGGATGGAAGGCAGAGCTCTGTCCCCCTCTGCAGAGACAAAATGAACACATGAATTAGACACAGAAGAGACTGGCATTACTTTAGAGCTACGGAAACTGTAACCATTTCTTTGTAGTCATAGTTATTTTTAGAGAAGACTAGCTAAACACAGGCTGGTTATTCAAAGTGATAAAGCTTAAAGCCTCATCAGTCACAATCAGACTTCACTACTGTTTGAAAGACAGCTGACAGCAATTTCAACCCTATTAGTGCTATTTATAGTATAAGTAAAAATGTTTTGCTTCAAGTTACTGTTAACATCTAAATAAAATGAACATGACCACAAGCAACTATACATAACAACTATATCATTACAATGCTGCAAAAGACCCCAAAATATTAAAACTGGGTCGACAGTGAGCACAAAATAAATATAGGAGTAGTTGTGTGTCCTACCTTTGTGGACTCTGACAATGAAGGAGTGAGTAGCCGAGGAGACAAGTCGACAGTAGCCGTCAATTAAGTCAGCCATGTTTTCTGCCGTAGTCAGCGATGCCGTGGTGACTGTGAGGGGCTACACACAGACACACACACACACACACACACAGATTAGTACAACTGGGACAGAGAGTTGCTTCACAGTGACACAATGACAGCTTTATTAGGGATAACGTCTTCTACCAGTACGCTCACGCGCACACACATAGATACTCTAGTACTGAGGCACACATGCTTTTCCACTAGTAAGGCCTGCTGCAAACACACACCCACTCTCGACTGACACACTCACGCTGACACTCAAGTGGAGATGGCAACACCCCCCTTCCCCCATGTGCTGCTGCTTCCCTCTTTCCCTACATCATTTCCTGTTTTTTTCCCCGCAGATTGTGTGTTACTACAACTTAAAATCCAATGTTTAACGAGCTATTTCATGTTCGTTATGCATGTAGAAATTTTACATTTCTACTTAACAACTGGATGAAAGAATTTGTGAATAATATCATTTGAAATGCATGTGTTTTGGATGAGAATATACGCACTGGGTTGCTGCTTAAAATGCTTCAACTCCATATGAATCATTGTTTTGGCAAATTTTAAATAATAAGCCATTTTTCACCAACAACCACCCTTCAATGGAAAAGCCAAAGGGTTAATATGCAAGCTGTGTTTGTGTGGTTGCATGTGTGTGTGTTTTCACCTCTGGAGCTCCTGCTACGTTGAGCTGCAGCATGCCTTTCCTGTCCTTCTCTTCCAAAGCAGAGTACTGAATGGACTGAACCTGGTTAAAGTTAGCTAAGTGTGTTGGCTGCAGAGAAAAGACAGATACGGAAACATTAGAAATCATGTATAACGTGCTGTACGTGGTGGCTTTATTCAGCTCAGTGGAAATCATCTTTTCAAAGAGCTGTAGATCATTTGTCATGTCACCGGTCACCACTTAGTCATGTATTTCTGTTGTTACATAAAACTATGATAACACTGATCATAGTCTTTTCACACTGAGCACAAGAAAGACAATGTCAGAGTGAAATTTAATGTGTTTATGAATGCCAAACAGGACAAAGTCTGATACATTTTCATGCAGTGATCAACTTATTAAATTAATTGCTGATTTTTTGATATGCAGTCAGTACTTAAGAGCCTTAAAAAATTTAAGCAGTAGAGTTATCGGTGTGCAGCCGTTTCCTGTATTTTGAGTTGTCACTGCAGCAAGCACCTGTATAAATCTGCTAATCACATCACCTGGTGATCACACATATGGATTTTTCTAGCTCATATAATCTGTATTGAGGAAGTGAGAAAACCTCTCTACCAGAGAGGCAAACCAGTAGAGGGCAGTATGGTAAACTGCCACTCTGGTCTTCCAATGAAAAGCATGCAGTATTGTTGAAAGCCTTCTCAAGTTCAAAATTACTGAACCTGATCAGTTTTGAAACAACTACACTTTTACTGGGGACTGATACTACAAAGTTAGACTTTGTGAGATGATTGTCTGTGTGTACACTCACCGTTGAGCCCTTATCTGTGAGGTAGCTGATTCCTTCCTCTGGTCCAATAGCTAACTCTACTGATATTACCCAACTAGACTAGAGAGGGACAGAGAAAGACAGCATAGCATTAAAACAGAAGTCACAGTTCATCATATCATCTGCTTTATTACCTTAACATAGTACTGGCAGAAATGTAATATTGATAGCATGAAGCAATTTTAATGTTCATCTGTTTTCCCCATTTCTGACATTAAATGTCATCTGGGACAGAGGAAGGTTTGCATTATTTACATACAGTATATGACAGTTATAATGCATTGCTAGAGAGAACAGTATAATAAGAACAACGCACTGATACGAAGCAGGATTGTGGAGCAAATGCAAAAACTGCAATTGCTAACCTCACTTTGAATGAGGTGTATGCATGTATGGACTTTATGAGTGTTACCCTACCCCCAGAGCACATTTGAAGCACTCTTTGTCGAAGTGGTAGATGGGAGAGAGTATCTCGAAGAACTTGTGGATGCTCTGCTCATCATTGAGGTTGGCAAACTGCTTAAAGGTCTGCTGGATCTGCTTACGAAGAGTCTTTGCCTGATAGAGAGTAGAGAGAGAGGGGGGGAGAAAACATTACCAAGGGTTAAGTGTTTCTGGGAGAAAGTTGGTTCAGAGCCAAGAAACGCACAAAAGACAACTGACAAGGCACAGTGTGAGTGACAACAGGAGGTTTAACTTAATTCCTGACAATCAGATTATCAGACATTCAGCCAGACATCCATTCAGTCATCAAGTTGGCCTCCCTGCCAGTCAGCCGGTCGCTCAGTCAAACAGCAATTAGCTCATCCAGCTGACTTAGCAGGACCAGGATTCTCAAATAAATTTCTGCCACAGCCACTTCTCGAATCTGGCGATGGAGCTTAAATGGGAGACCCCGACCTGTTAGTCAGGGAGATGAAAGTCACTGAAAGTGGTTTAGCCTCACCTTGAGGGAGTCCAGCAGGCTTTTGGGGAAGAACCTTCTCAAACCAACATCTTTCCTGAGAACAAAAACGTCACAACATTTATCTTTGGATAGCTGAAATGTATTGGTTAAAATACATTAGAGGCAATATGGTTTACAGTGTAGACCAAATAAAATCAATCTCACTCTAGTAGTTCATAATTGGATTTCTTATCCAGGGCGTTTCCTGGCATCTCTCTGAAGAACCTCCTGTATAATTACAGAGAGAAGGCGATACAGTTTGTAGATACAGTATAAATGTTGTATAAGCAATCATTAACAGTCAAGAACCTGTTTGAGACTGTTAACAGAAAAGTCTTTGTTGTGGCACAATGTGTGTATGTTTCTCACCTAATTTCCAAACAGCCCAGTTTCAAAGCAACATCTTGATCCACCTGATCAGCGATATGTTGCATGTAGTCACTCTTGACCTGGAGACACACAGAATAACAACACAGCCTTTGTGAAGTGTGTCCGTTAGGTATATTTTTAATTATTTGTTTCAAGGTATGTCTGCCTTGTTAGACATAAAAAAGAGACAGGGATAAAGCAGATGATGTGTGACAGAAGGTTCAAGAAAATGAGAGATTTAATTTTAAACAAAAATACATTTTTCTATTTAGTATTTTTCACAAGGAGGAAACATTTCTGTCTCCTCTTTTTTATGTGATCCTGCTGTGTTACCTCACCTGGTGATAGAGGTAGTTGAAAGAGGGTTTGTCTTCAGAAAAATGGCTGAGGTAACCTTTAGGCAGGTACCGCATCCGCAACTCATACCTGAAAATGACAGAGACAATTTGGCTAAATAACCATACAGACAGTACACACACCCACACCGGGAACAAAATAACCTGTAGCATCCAAATTCAGTGCCTGTCTGAGGCACAGAGACAGAAGGAGCATGCTTACTCATACATACAGCTGGTGCATTCACAGACCTTGATATATTTTAAAGCCTCCACTCTGGCCCAGCTTGAAGTATACAAGAGAATGAATCTCTGTACTAAAAAAATAGATCTGGCTTTTAAGTGAAAATATGGTTTTGGTCTGAACAACTATAAGCCACATGCATATAAAACATTTTCTCAAAAATGTAAAATAACACAATGTGACGGAAAAGTTATCATCATATTGAGTGATTTGAAAAAAAATGTAAAAAGTAAGCCTGAGGAAAGGTAGAAACTGAGGAGTTTCTTGCACTCTGTTCTTCATTCCTCTGGCTCTACCTTCACAGGGAGGTTAAACTACATGTTAGCTACATAATAGCAGCCATGGAGCAGCAGATTCTACGTTTTGCTCAAAGTCACCTCAGCAGGTTGGCTTAAAATCAAGTCTTGAAGTAGGAAAATGCTCATTCTGTGTGGTGGCACGGTATGACGTAATTTCAGATTTTGCTGACGGTGGACTTACGGAGAGTGATAACCTTGTAATACCATAAAGCTTAATGAGATTCCTGCTGTTACACTTGCCAGTTTACGGTGTCACAGATGCACCCAGATGGCCCATCATTGTTTATAGTGACATATTACTTTATCACTGACATATTGCAGTGACTACAGTGGAGCAGAAATGGGTCAGGAGAGTAGTGAGTTCCAAGCTGCTGTGATGCTACAGGCCCGTAGTTAGTTAACAAAGGAAATCAAGGCTGAAGACAAAATGAATAAAACATCCTCGTTCTATAATGAATGAACCAAAAAGAGAGTGTGAGAAGGGAGACAATGGTGCGTGTTTGAGAGAAAAGAGAGAGCTGCATAAGAAAGAAAAAAACACAGATGCAAGAGATGAGAGAAAGAAGGATGGAGGGAAGCATCAAAGTGAAAAAGAGCGGCTGCGAGCGCACGAGACAGAATGAGAGAAAGCACGCGAGGGAGTGAGAGAGGAGAGAGATAGAGTCAGTCCATCCCCTGGGCTACTTCTGCTGTTCTAACAATAGCTTGGCAGCAGCAGAAGCTCCTGTGGGCTTGCAGCTCTGCCGCCCTCCGAGGCAGAGCTGCAACAACTGGCAGAGCTGCTCCGGCTGCATGTTACTCGTGTGAACAACTCGTTCATTTTGAATTCATTTCAATTTTAATGACTTTGGGTGTAACACGTCAACTGCAGGACAATGGACTGAATTGTAAGGAGCGCTGTTAACAGTATCAACTACAGATGGCTCGACGCAAGAGCAGTTTGAATGCAGATAAATGCTTTCATCAGACAGAACAGATCATCCCTCATAAGATAATAGGCTACTGCATCAAATAAATGGGAAGAATAAAGATCTATGAATTATAGTTTAATAACGGGCAACAAATAATATCTGCAAGAACGACTCATTGCTTGCAAGGCATGTACTTGTGCAATGAAATCAGGTAAATGTCAAACCATAAACCCTTTATTCATTTTGCCTATTAACTACTCTGTATTCACAAAACAGATGTGATATGGATGAATAAAGAAACATGAAGACTTTTAAATCTCAAGAAAATCACAACAGGGACCATGGTAAAAGGGAGCACCTCAATATTAACACTTGGTTGTAATATTTTTACTTCTTGTATACAGTAGTTCACATAAAAATATTTCATGTCTGTGGTTTATTGAAAGTATAAAACAGTTTAATTGGGACCATAAGTTATGGAGCTGGAGCTTGTAAGGTAGGTTAATAAAATACTCCTGGTTGGCAGGTTTGTAGCTTGAACAAGTGTTGCTACTGTACAGTCCAATAGGGCATTTGTAAAGATGACGTGTTCATCATAAAGATCAGCCTCTTCCCTTCCTCTGAGGAGAATAAAGCGATATTATATTATTGACCTCATGTTTAATATAAGCACAACATTAAGGAATCCAGAAGCATTAAACCACAGCTACCTGAACTACAGACAGAGGCATCGTCAGCCACAAGTAAGTACTAATGGTTGCTGCTCACTGATTTGAGTGCAGTGTCTATGCATACGTAAACATTGATCTCTGGTACCTCTTATGGAAAAAATGAAATAAAGGAAGGCTTGGGGAGTGGAAGCAGACAGTGAGTGTGATACAATCTTTTGGTAATTCTACCTCCACTCCTCCTGGGGGTGCTGCTTCTCATATTTCTCTCTGACGTGAGACACGCCCAAATCGGGGTGTAACCAATGGAGTGCATCAGAGTGCAGATGTGTCAGACGGAGGCCCAGAGAGGACACACAGCGCAATTTGTGGATCTCTGCTATCTTCTGGATAACACCCTGTTGAAACAAGTGGAAGGATGAACAAAGAAAAAAAAGTGAGTATCAGCGAAATTACGATGACGGAGGGTTAGAAAGGTAAGAAATGTTTATGCGTCTCACCCTGACATCTGTAGCATCTCCGTGCCTGATATTACTAGCCCAGGTGCATGGCTCGCTGTTTGTCTCAAAATAATGGAAGATCTTCAGAACCCGGTCCATGGAACCTGGGGGCCGCTCAAGGCCCCCGCCAGAGCCGCTGGTACCAACACCGGTACCACTGGGCATCCCAGAACGCGATTTAACGCCACATCCCCCTGCTGCGGAGTGATTGTGGTTGGGTTCCAAGTAGGAAGATGACGCCATGCCTGACTCCGATGTTCCTGCTGGGGCTAACTGGCCGTCATATTCTGAAAAAGAAACAAACAGAGAGAACAGAGGTCAAAATGTGACTTCGTAGTTGATGTAATCGGTAATCAACATGTCTTGAATGATTTTGTCCAAGAAGTGTTACACAGTAGAATAAAAGAAGAATAAAAATCAACAGGTTAGAAAAGGCTATTCAGACACTGCTGACAGAAAAGCTCAGACAGTAAACATCCACAAAAATAACCTCTCAGTCACCTCCAGTCTGTCTTTCATACTGCACTTTATACTCTTGTCATGACATGAAACATGTTACAATAACAATTATAAAGACATTAAAGAGAACCTCTGCAGAACAAATCCAGTTGAGATAATAGAACTGTGATAACACAGCAACACTGACAACATATAATTGCATAAATACAGCAATATACGTATGTGTTTATGAACACAAACACAACTGCATATATTACATTCCAATGACTTGTGTCTTGATGAAGGAAAGGTCATGTGTTTCAGTAAGGCTACCAACCAGTCAATTATTCTGTCAGTAAAGAGTCAATATAAACCAGCAAAACACTGACACAAGGTCATTATTTGAAGGACCTAATGGACTCATGGCTCAGCAGAAATCAGATGGGTTTAAATAAATAAATTCCTAACCGGTGGGAAACACTGTGGTCAAACTGGACAGCTGTTAAATCAACCTGCACATCAGTCTTGTCAAGCACTCGGTTTAACAGCAAGCCACTCAAACACCAGTCAGTAAACCAGTCTGTGAGCACACTGGTCCTTCAGTCCTACCTGCAGCTCAGTAGAGTGGAAGTGGCCAACAGGTCCAAGTCGCACCAGAGTCTCTGTGAAGCAAATTTCTACTATTCCCAACCAGTTACATGGCTCCTAGGCTGCAGTTTCCAATCTGGTGGTTTCTAAAATCAGGCGTGACGCGCTAAGGTCTGCTGTTGGAGGATTAGTTAATTGTTCTGGACATACTGGTGTTCAGTGGTAGTGGCTGGAATTGGGTAGTAGCTTGAATAGTAGTGGCTGTAGTAGCCTCAATGATGAAAGGATGAATTTTTACTGATGATTACTGTTTTCTTACTGAATTCTAGCTCCTTGAAAAACCAACTATAACTTGCGCCAACATTTGCTTAATTACCACAGTATGATGCTACACCTGGAATAATATTCACACTGCAGTACTTAAAGCAGAATGTAATCTACCACAGCAAACACAAGCACAAACCATCCATTTCCACACACTCTTCCTTTTTGTTTCTGACTCTCCCTTTCACTCGTTTACCATCTTCTTTACCCCAACCTTTCTACTGTAGGTTAATGATTACACATATTCATCCTTGTGCGAGACAGACACTGCTGCTTCCTGTATCATGTCACTTCCCAGTTATCTCTACAGGCTTTGGTGAGTCATCGTCACTAAAGGGACCGGTTTCACCTGAATTGTGGCTATCATGTGTTCACAAGAGGACAAATCAAATCTGATTGACTGACTGATATCATGGCTCATTTCTGGTATTGGAGAAATACTTTGCAAATGCTTTTTCAACAGAACTGTCAAAAATTGCAATCTGCATCATTATCCACCAGGTTATTCAGGGCTCATTTTTCATCATTTTTTTTGGATGGCTTATTTCATCCATTAAATATGGAGACACAAAATCCAACTGACAAACTGTGTTTTCAGTTACTGTTACTGTCAACCCTGCTTATTCCATTACTGCTCCGAAAGAGCCTGCAGCAAGCACAAAAAAATCACTACTGTTAACATTACATTCCTGCAATCAGCATTTTTCTGTGTTGCGTTCAGGTCACGGTCAGATCACTTCATACTGATGAAAACGTGGGAAAGAAACAGAGAGACAAAAATATGGAGACTGATCCAGGCAAAGTCTTTTCAGCACTTTTAACAGCTTGACCTACAGTTGCCTCTTGAAAGACTTCTTCAAAGTGAAATACAAGCCTGTGCACGTGAGTGTGTGTGTGAGTGCGGACAATGACTGCAACAGAAGTGTAAAGGAGGACATTATGAATCTGATGACTTGACTCAGCACTCTCTAGGAACTTGCTGTATCAATAGAGAGAGTGTTGTGTGTGTGTGTGTGTGTGTGTGTGTGTGTGTGTGTGTGTGTGTAAAACTGTCTGGAAGTGTGCACATTATTACATTTTCCTTTTCTTTACTGTAGCGATTGTTATGACATGAAAGCTTCTCACTCATTCATATCATATTACTAAACTTTTCTTGGTATCATATTAACCTTCTGATATGATTACTTTATTTGTTTATGTATCAACCATCTTTTATTCCAATTCTCCTTTGTCTCCAATTGAGAAGTATGCTTTGTAGATATATTATTAGCTTGTTTTGCAAATCAGGCATTTTTTTTGTGACTGCTGTTTGGTTTGGTTCCTCGATCCTTACTGGATTGAAGCATTGACTTGTTTTTATGTTTTACATAAAAAGTGGCTGAAATTGTCTTGTTTGCTCACCTGCAAAGGGCCAGAAAAGAAAGTATTTATATCTGCCTAGAAGAGTTTTTACATGTCCAAGTATCTGACTTTTAATAGAAATGTTTGTTACAATCCAATTTCATGTACACTCAGGAAGTCCATTAATCTTTCCAGTGACTAAGGGCAAGAGGTTCCTGAATCATATGACAAGCGATGCCTAGATTATGTCATGCAAAGTTGAGATTGGTTAGTCATTAGCTAAAGCAACAAGATGTGTTCTGAAAGAGTGAAAGTTGACATTTTTTGGTTCAGCAGATGAAGAAGCGTGGACTGTTATTAAAAGTGACCTCATACTGTGGGCGTGATGAATCGAGGTTAGTGTATAATGGTCACATACAGCAGACCCTTAAGGCTTTAATACAACAGATTAGTGAAGATCACATTACAAATGTCCCTCTTACAGTATTACTATCATCATCCAATTAAAATGATACCACTGTGGCTATGATGCTGGATTATTAGGTGGCTTGTTACAATCCCTAAAGAACATACTGCTGCTATAATTCCACTATATCATCTCATTACACCAGCTGTCTTGGAAAGAACTACTGAACCCTGCCTATCTGATGACAATTAAATGATGAACACATTTACAACTTGTGATATTATACTGCACAAAACAGACATATGAGTGAGGTTTTTGCAGTGCAAATCATTTAGAGTCATTTCTCTGTTAGTCTGATGGCTGCAGAGATTTAAAGCTTTCTGAACAGGCAGAGACAGATTGGCTCTGTGTATGTGCTGGGGATGCTTCAAATTCCAAAGCTTTCTGAACCTCACATTAGACGACACATTTGTTTGAGTTTTGAGTTGAGAACAATCTTAGTGAAGATGAGTGAATCATTTCAGTTTGCTGAGTGTGAGCAGATGCAGGGTTTGGTGGATATCTGACTAATGACATCAGAATATTTTATTGATTCTTGTAAATACTGTAACAGAAAAATTGAGCACTGTTTTATATAAAACATTGTGTTGCCTCAAAAACAAAATGCCACAGCACATTTTTTTAATGCAGTACACCAGTGTTTGCTGTACTATTGGAGTTTGATGATAACCCTATTTAAAAAAACAAAACACATGCTTTGTGGAAAATCCTGCCCAGAATGTACACGAGCTGTGGTAGAGTTGCACAACATACCTCCAGTTGTTATAACAGCTACTCTCTCAGTTTATTTCCAGCCTTCAAGCCTCGTCTCAGAGGGGCACAATAAAAAATGTATTGGGGACATTATTTTGACTGCAACTCGTTTTTAAAGTGGAAGCAGTTGCACCAGAGGAGCTATAGAGTCACAAGCCACAGTCAGCCATCTGCTCCTGCTCACTCATTCACTCAGTAATCAGATTAGATATTAAGCACGAAAATGTACCACTGTATTCACTGACACAAAACACAACTGTGACACAAAACCACACGTATGCAACCTTAACCTAAATACTACATACAGATCTATGAAATCCTATTAGACAAGCACACACTGACATGTCCCTTGGAGCATGCATACAGCTACTTTATGCTGTAAATACGGTTACATCACACATAGCTAGAAAAAGGGAGCATGTTTACCTGCTTCACAGTAGCGTTTATCAGAAGAGGTTAGTGTTAACATAGCCCCTAAATAGTTAAGTTACCAATCCAGATGTGACTGAAACCATGGAATAAATTAAAGGTTAGGCTGAAGAAAACTAAAGTGATAAATTATCACTTATTTGTTTCCAAAGAATTGGAAAGAGTTTATATTTTGTCTGTTTGGCAGCCAAATATCCAAAACTGTTACAAATAGAAGTCACTGACATGGCAGACATAAAGCCATTACCCCCAAGCACAAGTTTGTGGCACAGATCACGGGTTTCTGGCATCAGATACTTTTCAGTTTTCTTATAATCCAGCATGGGAAGGTCTGACACGTGGGACTTTAAAATTGGCTCCTAAATAGCAATCTTGCTCATTATGCCATCAAAAAAACCAATACTAATATGCAAAGACCATAAAAGTCTTTGTATAACAAAAGTCTATCCTTTAGTTACCGGACTCTATTGGTTGAAAAATCAGATTTGGGCCACAACAAAATATGGATTTCATAGTATATAAATTACTGTTATTAAAATAGGTACACGACACAGTACAAAACAAATGAAAGCATTTCTCCCTGCACCAATTTCTCCTCAACATAACTGCACTAAATCCCCACATGCATGCCCTCACACTCTCAAAGAGAGAAAAGGAGAGAAATCAAATCAACTAGGCCATGCAGGCAGCCAGGAGGGGAGCAGGCGGCTGCCAGGCCCACCACCCCCTCTCTCAGTGGGGCTCCTGTGACTGACACTCAGCCTGCTAAACCACAGTAGGCTGGAGTTGAGCTCTGTCCCGTAGCAGCGGCAGAAGGACGGTTTATCTCGCCGTCTAACTGGTATCTGGGTTACTGGGGTTAGCACAATCCTGGGGGAGCCTGGGTCTTTCTGCCTTTTTTTGTTACCATCCCTTTCTCTTCCTATTTTCCTCAGTTGTTCATTCTTCACTTTTATCCCCGTCTTTATGTCTTTCTTTCCGAAGCCTTCATCTTTTCCTTTGCATTTCAGCCAAATCTCCTGTATCCTTATTTCTCCATCCTCCCCTCTTCATCTGCAACTCTTTTCTTCTCCCCCTCTCTTAATCTCCCCCTGTCGCTCATCTCACATGCTCACAGGCCTTTTAGTTCCTGCCTTCGCATCTCCATTTGATCCTTCTGTCCTATTGAACCACCTCTCTTCCTTCCTCCTCTCATCTTTCTCTCATCCTCAAACAATTTCCTCTGCCCTTCCCCTCCTCCACACCACATCACCCTCTCTTCCGCCTTCTGCCAAGGATGCGCATTATCTATACCAGGGGACAGAGGAGAGAAAGCTTGAAACATTGCTTGTATATCTATATGCATAAATATGTGACTGTTCATTCTGGTTCAAATGCCGCTTGCATATATATATATATATATATATATATATATATATATATATGTTTTTCTATGGTGTGCCACCAAAAAAAAGAAGTGTGTGTGTGTGTGTGTGGGTGTGCGTGTGTGCGCGTTCTGAGCTGTTCCTGTGACATCAGAGCTACCAGGGTAACTTATAACCACAATATCCCCACACACTCTTATTCACCAACATAATTACAGCTGAGTACAACTGTAAGCCAAAGGACAAATGAACTGATAATTCACAACCATTGCTCAGTTATTTTTTTTAAGACCAAAGCAAAAGATTCAGATTCACACTGTCCCACTGAATCAAATCAAGTGCAGTAAAAATGAAGCTGTGTGGGCTAAAAAGTAACTCATTCACTGGCCTGTGACATGGACCTGCTGGGAAAATCAAAAACAAAGTTTATTCTTGTGACTGACAGATGGTCAGGCCACACTTCTCTGGGCCTTTGGCGGCTTTTTTCCATTCTTCAGTGTAGAATGTATTATGCTAACGTTACAGTCAAAACCTCTCACAGAAAACATGTGTCCACAAGACAGCAAATACTGCATGTTTAGCATAACACAAAGATGCTGCCAAGCAGAGTGAGAGTTGGTAAACAAGCATGGGAATTCATGAGGAGGATGAACTGACGTATATATTTCATTAAAATAATGATATCAAGGCGGAGAAAGATGCATTGTCTCAAAGAATGTTTTAGATTTCATAAACAACACTAAGCAGTTATGAATCATAAGGCTTTAGTTAAATTCAGCACTGACAGTAAAGAAGAACATAATTGACTACATGCTGTGTTTGTTAGGACACACATTTGCATTCAATTTGTATACGCTGCGTTTCTATTGACACTCTTATTAGTACGTACTTGGTAGGGGGTGCTGTGCGTAGATGCAGGCCCCCTTGCTCCAGCACAGAGGGATGCAGCCGCTGTTCTCCATTTGTTTTGTAGGGGGGGCTGTTCAAGGTCTGGCCACAGGGCCCAGACAAAACTGCTGGGCCCTGAAAACAGCATAGAGACAAGGACTACGAACTGCTCCCAACCCGGCTTTTCACAACTCTGAAAAGTTCCTGATGTATAAATTTGAATAAGTCAAAGATAAGCAAAATGCGCCCAAGAGTTAAAAATTGTGACCTGCTATGCTGATAAGTAGGCTGTCAATGGTTACAGGGGTGATAATATCCATTGTGCAACTTTTAGCCGCCTCACAAGATCGCCACAGGAAACGCGATGGGAAAAAAATCAAAGCGAGTGTCCCAGGGTTGCAAGTAACTCCAGTAAAGAGCCCAGTAAGAGGAAGCAGAGGATGTCAAATATCCTTTGTACTGTAAAATCTGATGACACAGCAAGTATCCCCAGAGGAGGTAGAGAATATACCAGTCCGTGGCTGTCTATGCTCTAGCAGCCAATATATTCGACATCTATCCTCAGGGTCCAAGTCCAGCTGATAGAGATGCTCCAAATGTTTTCACCTTTAAATAACACTCAGATAAAAGGTTGGACTCAGCTTCTCACATCACAGCATGCAGAATCTGTCCAAGCCAAAGTTAAATTGGAAGTCAGAACTTCTTCTGCAACAACTGGAAAATGATAAAAGTTGGAAGTACAGTATCTGGTACAAAATCCAAGCTTCTGATCACAAGACTGCGAGTCACTCTCCAGAATCTCGCTGAGACGTCATATTAGTTCAGGACACGAGGGAGTGGCTTGGGGTCCAGGACTTAGTAATCAATCTGTCCGATACATGTCATGACCTTTAACTCGAAAAATATACGTTACCCATTGTGTAATGTGACATGTAATGAGCCCTGTGAGGAAGTTAATTTTTGCTCCTTCAGTTCAGGGAAATAGAATCCTTGTGGGTGGAGAGGATTCAGTAAGTAGCTCGAGGACACTTCAGCAGGGTGTAAGCTTCCCAAAACAGACTTTCAAGCTTGGCTTCTGTGGTTGGGAGATCATTTCCCTACCCATTAGGCCATCCTGCAGTCCAATAAATCTTCACAAAATATCAAATTCAGGTCTTCGGTGTGGAGCTGCTGATCCAATTAATCAATCCTTGATGTGAAATTCAAAGAAGGCGGCTCCCCTGCAGCCATAAATCTTAAGTCACAGGGTTCTGCACTGTGTGTCAAACATCCAGGTTCCAAAATGACACTGGCATCTCTTGCTGAGAAGTAAGACTCCACATAATTACATCAAGGTATCATTTTCCAAGAAAGGTGGTAGTTTTGTTCTGTGAATCCAACAATGTTGTCCAGAGGAGATGGCAAGACGGATGAGAGAAAGAAGAAAAGACAAACCGGCATCAGTGAAGAAAGAGACGGAAATGTAGGGCAAAGCGGGACGTAGAAAAATGGAGCATAGTGAGGGAGAGGTGGATGAGAGTGACCGACGCAGGAGGGAAAAAGGAGAGCAAGACAGGCAAAGAAGGATAAAGACAGAAGAAGAAAGACGAGACAGTAAGAGAATAAAGGATGAGCTCAATAAGAACAGAATAATCAAAAAAGTTAAAAAGAAAATATGAATTAGAAAGTAAAGAGGGTGAAATGAAGAGAGCAAGATGAGGAGAGAAAGCGGAGAAACCCCAGGGAGAAGCTGAGCCTCACATCCTCCAAAGCTTTCCCACAATGCTCGGAGCCTGCAGGAGTTAACCAGGTCAAAGCAGGTGTCTGATGTCAGCGAGACACAGAAAGTGACAGAGAGCTGAAGGGAAAGGTGGAGCAAAAAGTCAGGAACCACAAAAAGCGAGTGATGCGAAGCCAGGCACGACAGGATGAGAGCAGGACTGTGAAGAGAAAATGATGTTCCAGGAGTGGGTTGGAGGGGGAAAAAATGATGCAGTAAATCTGTTTCGGAGTCACTCAGCTGTGTGTCGTTCGGTCTGACTTCTGAAGGCTTTCCTCTGGAGCAGCGGAAGAGCAACTAGATCACAACATCATTCCCAACCTCACACACACACACACAGACACACACTGCTGCAGCAAAACATACACACACTGTATATCCAACGCAATCCTCGAGCAGTGGAAATGAGTGCACCAAATAGACTGTAGAGAGTATGTGGGGAAGCCAGAGAGAGGGTGAACGTATGTAAGAGTGCATGTGGATAAGCAGTGTGGTTACTGCGTGCATGTGTGTCAGCAAAGCAAAGGGAGTGTGTGTGTGTAAAACGCTCAAAGCTAGTGTGTGCCAGCCAAGTGTTTCTCCTCTGCTGTGTTTTCTGTATAGGCTGTTGTGACCACGCTGCGAAAAAGCTGCTCCGCTCACTCACAGACAGAACCAGGGAGGGAGGGAGGAAGGGTGTGTGTGTGTGTGTGTGTGTGTATGCACGCGCATGTGTGTGTGTGTGTGCGTGCGTGTGTGGAGGGCAGAGAAGGAGAGAGACAGGAGGCGGAAGAAAGTGAGACAAAAATATTGTAATTGAGACTTGATGCAGTGGAAAGTAGGTGAGCTGATTGGACGGTACTAATATATACAGTATAAATATGTTAATCAGCGCACACTCTTAATCAACAGTCCAAGTTTAATAAACAGGCTCTCACATTAACAAACAAACCCAGCACAAACACACACACACACACACAGTTTTACAGGGATTAGAGCTTAGCCACTGAAAACATACATTCCACACTTGATCCATTACGACATAAGTTTCCCTCTGTATTTCTTTTCATTATCCATCCCCCTCGTCTGTCTGCCTGTCTGTCTTTGCTGCCCTCAGCAGGTCTCTACTGCCCTCTGTCCTCAGTCTCTGTTGTCTCGCCTCCTCCCCAAATATATTTCACCTGCTCCTGCAGCATCACAACTCTTCACTAGCGATAAAGCACTCTGACATTCAATCCATCAGATGTGCCAAAGGACAAGATGAACACTTTGTAGCTGAGTCTTCAGCTGCGAAACTCTGACAACAATCATAACGTGATTATTTTGTGACACAAACTGATTATTGTAGGTATTTATTTTTTAAATTATTTTAGATTTTGCACCAAACAAGAACAAGTCCTGCAAACTAAAGACAATATATTTTGTTTGTAAGTGTAAGAATGACACATAGACATAGTTTCTGACCTGATGCTCCCATCAACAGGACTACACCATTGGTTAGTCGTTCAAATCTCTGTGGAAGAATTAATCAGTTTTATGATGTGACAATGTTACGCTCATCATGGTTACAGTAATAACCAATTGTGGTCATATTGTAGAGAAACCAAAAACACACAGCAGTCTCCTGTGTTGAAGTCCAATGTTTTGTCGACCCATCCATCCACACTGACCTCCTTCCAATACAGACTTTCTCACCTCTAGCTTCTAGTTGGCTTTGTCACTTGAACATAAACATATCGTTTCTTGCTGGAATGTCATTTTTCAATCTTGGCAAGAAACAAGTTTAATTAAAGGCTAGGACGCACAATATAAACACGATGAACTGTTTTAAGGATAAACAACCATCAATCTGTGCCATAAACTGGGCTCAGCACCAACACACCATGTACACCGGTGACCAGGCATCACTCTTTAGTACTTCCTTGAAGTAAAATGACAGAATGAGCAATATGAGATGATAAGGACCAAAATCTGTACAGCCTTTAGGTTTTTGGAAATTGAAGAAATTCACACTGTTATATGCTATTTTTGAATCAGTTATGTAGCCTTAGTTTCTATTGATTTACTACATTTTAATCCACATGTGGTGCTGAAATGCCTCGGGCAAATTACGAGCCAAGATTCCAGATCTGTCTTTGTGTTTTGAGTCTCATCACCATTTAAAATTCTTGCATTCCTCCAAACAGAGTTACGGAGGTTGTATGTTATGTTCAGTATGCTCTCCACGAAAAATGAACTTGTGACCCTTATCAGCAGCCTTGAGAATAAGAGTATTCCCAAGGCTGTTACTGGTCACAGAAGTTCAGTTTACGCTGTCTGTACGTTGTGTGCCATGCTGCTGTTACTTTCTAGCAAAGCCAGAAAGCATCATCTCATTATAAATGTCAGTTAACCCCAACCTTGACTTTGGCAACACGTCTCCGACTGAAGACTGGAGCCAAACTTCAGGTCAAGAAATGTGAATTATGTTTCTGTCCTTTTAAGGGATGACACGTTCTCAGCTCCCAATATACTGTACAACATGCTGTTTGAAAACTATAAGATCAACAGTTATCCAACAACAGCCATGAAGAGAGACTGGAGCTAAGGGCCATAAAATGTGTCCTCTATATCTGTAAGATTATTCAGCTCTACCTCCATGCATCCCATGACAGGGCAACACCGGCCCTGTTAGAACATCATGACTTGTAAAAACTAAAATAGAAGCGTGAATCTCTTTTAATTATTCTAAAAAAGTCTAACTGTCAGTCAGTCTGTCAGTTTCTTTAAGTGGTTGATATTAGTTCTACTCATATCAAAAATTACACCAGGCACCAAATTCTGACCAAAAGCAAAGCTATATTTAGCTTATATGAGTTTAATTTCTGCCAATTGTTGACATGTACTTCAGTAATACATGTCTCTATTTAAAAAAATTGTACTCACCAGCGTAGTATGATATTCTGGAAATATCTGGAAAAGGGAGGGGAGAAAAAACAAGATTTTACTATGATAAATGAGTGTATATCACGCAGTGTCATGGTGAATTATTCACAATCAGTAGTATTTTGTAATGGATTAAGTGATGGCATCAAAGAAAGAATGATCGTTCTGTGGCCAAACATATGAGAATGTGGTGTTTCTTCCTGATATTATCCAAGTCCAACATATTCAGCATATTTTACAGTTAACTGTCCATGCAATGGATAAACTCATTTCAAATATCATATACGTGACAGGCAGGGATTTGTCTTGAATGCATGCACAGATAAACCCTATCCATTTGTACGTATGGTAATGAGCTTTTGCTTTTCATGTGTACTGTATTCCACTTCAAGCCCAATTTCATGAGCTCCTCCTCATCCCTTCACAACACAACAGAGAAAGATGAAAAACGGAGTGTACAGAAGGAAAAGAATATATAAAGAGGCGTAGAAGGAGACGAAGGGAGAGAAGAGGACATGTGGAGCGAGTTAGAAATATATATGATAACAAGACTGCAGAGGTAAACAGAGGAGGGAATCAAATCACAGGATCATATAGAAATGTAGCCATTGACAGGAAGAACACTGCTGTTAAAATACTTACATACTGCTAATTAACTAATCATCAAAATAAGCCTCAACTAATCTAATCATTTTAGCTCTATAACTCACCAACACATCAAAGAAGACTTTCATCACTTGGAAAGTCCAACTGTCCAATCCGATTGATTACAATGCTCAGTTTATTTGACTGACAGGAGTCAATTTCTAATCTCACTAAGCACATCCACTGGTTTACATGTCAGTACTGACCAACCGGTGACTGTGCAGCAGCTATAATGAATCAGGAGGGTTTAATATGAGCTACATCCCAAACAGTCGGAGCGAGGCGAGAATCATGACTTGGCAGAAAATACCTGCTCTGTCATGCTGTTATAACTTCACCCACTGGCCTCATTCAACTCTCAAATCTGTCTCACAACCTCACTCCTCTATTCCATCTTTTCACTCGCTCTTCACAAAACACTGATGTAAAAAAAAAAAAAAATCACACCAAAATGAGCAATATGATGAAACGCTATGGAGCTATGTTGACATCTGTTAGTAAGCAACAGACACAAAGCACGACTGTGATGCCAATTAGGATGCCAAGGCTTTGTCTTTCTCTATAAGATAGAAAGCTGTGCCCCAATTTTACACAACCATGCTATATATCAATGTTCAAAGTATGTCCTTTTTACAGCAAGAAATGATCGTGCTAGAGACAGCACCAAAATTGCGATGTGAAAAGCTACAATCAACTAAACTTATGAAAGGTGTTATTCAAGCTGTACCTGTGTGCTGTCGTGATGCAACACACCAATTATATGCAGGGGTCACACTGAAAAAGTGGCAAAATAAACTACACTCAAAATAGGAAATAAGTCATCATAGGAAGGCTTGATTTTTTGGTAATTGCACAGAGTAAATAAAGGAGGTAACAGCTGGAAAATTTAAACAAATATTGGTTGGTGGTAAAAACAGCTTTGTGAACACAGATACATTTGGGAAAAAAACATTTTGATGTCTATTTGTGAAGTTTACTTGGCAGTGATTTTCCAAAGTAGCAGTTTGATGAGCACTGACATGTGTATCATTCCATGTATGTTGATTTTTACTACAGAATACATTATGAAAGCCGGTACAAACTACATACTGTATACAATTAATATGTAATATGGAATTAGGATGCTGTATGAGTATCTTCTTCATTTCCTTTATGCAATGCATTGTGGTCAATGAGTCCATATCAATCAGTATCAATACTGATATCATTGAGTTTATTTTATTTATTTTCCAGTGCAGGCACACATATGTCATTAAGTTATAACATTTTGGTTATTACACTGACTCACAAACATTTTACTTGGTTGGATTCACTGCTCAGTGTGTGTTCTGCCTCTTCACATAATTTCCTCTAATCACATAATCCAATTTGTTTCTGGCAGAGTTGTGTCCAAAATGTTGGCTACAAGTAGGATGCTATTAACAAAAGCAACACAACACCAATCTGGCATTATTTTCTTTCTCCCTCACTCTGAGTGCAAAATTCACTAGTGAAGAATGTAACATTTAAGGCAATGATATGCGAAGTAACTCTGAGCCACGACTGACAGTGTGTTCACTCCAGGAGGCTTAAGCATGCATTGAAAGGTTTCTTGATGTTAAAAATATACCGGAAACACTATTGCCCTTGAAAAGTGCCCACACATTTGGCTCATACAGCTGCCTTTAGATTATACATTTACTATATATATATATATGTTCAACAGATGTTCGGCAACATGCACATCACCACACATACGACTTGCCTTTTCTGGTTGAAAAATATTTAATCAATGTCACCAGAAATGACCTTGCTTTAAACCCAACTTTAATCTTTCACATCCACAAATAATAACCAAGAACGAGAACCTGTTATTAATACAGTCCTGAAGCATCTGTCACTAGAACTGCTTATAACATTTTTCACTTGCATAAACACTCCTCAGAGCCTCTCCCTCCTACTCTATCACATTTTTCCCCCCGCGCTCTCAGTCTAGAAAACTAGTGCCTCTGGCTGCAAACCACAGAGGCTACGCTACAGTTGACACCACGCTCTGAGGGCATTGCACAACTCCATTCTCATCAAGAAAACAACAACAGCCTTTTGCAGCTCCTCTGCACTGATGAGCCTGTCAGAAAAAGGCACAACAGAGCGGAGTGGCGCAGGGCTGAGAGCGACTTCAGAGAGTAGAATAAAGTCACCCCAGTAGCAGCTACAGCTTTAATGAGGTAGCTGTCATTGTAAGTAGCAGCTATAAAAACATTATTGTAGTATTGGGACCGCTGCAGAGATAGGGAAGTAAGACAGAGAAAGGCCGTATTTACAGCAGCGCCCTTTTTCACATTGGTATTTGGCAGAAGAAGCGTTTACATGTGCTGACGTCAACAGTTTGATATGTATGTGAAACACCTGTGTTAATAACCTTCAGAGTCCAGCTACAGTACCTAACCCAGGAGAGGCCATCATATTGGTTAATTTGTTTGCATACACACAATTAATGGAAGCTGCACCCTCAATTTGTTGAACAGTGTGCCAATAATGCTTGAACATGAGGCACTATGGTTGAACAAATCCTTTATAAAGTTGGTATCATTCCTCACACGTTCCCTCATAAACAACCCACAGCCTATTATCACTTATTTTCAAATACACTGAACTACATGTTCTTCTTGTAATTGAATCTATTGCATCAAACACTTGATTCAGTCATGATCTTTTCATGCGATACAAGATTAGATTAAGATTCTCTTCTCTTTCATTTTAACCAGAAAGAAGATTATTTGCTATTTATCTAAATTACTACCTGAATAATTTTAAATTGCTTTTCGCAAATATAAAAGAGAGAGAGAAGATTCAACAGGGATTCATTAGATACTAAACTTAATAAATTCAGGTATTTTATCAACTTGGGACCAGCTATCAGATCACAACCTTTTTATTTTTCCTAATTCAAATAGGGACATAAATAATGATTATTTTCATTATCGATTAATCTGCATGAAATCTGATTATTTTTACGATTAATTGATTTAATCATTAAGTCTATAAAATGTCAAAAAAAGCTCATCACAATTACCCAGAGCCCAAATTCAAACTGCTTCTTTTGTCCAAAACAACAGTCCAAAACCTTCACTTACTATCATAAACGACAAAGAAAAGCAAAATCAATAATGTGACAGAACGACACAATGATTCATTTGTGACTGACATTATTTGAAGAGTAAATGTTTTTGGCTTTACATAAAGTCAAGAGTTTTACAAGGCAGGACTGCAGCATGCACTCTCAGATCCTCCCTTTATGCCCTCCTATTCTATCCTAAGTCACAGATTTATAGTTTGACGATTTTTACACAAACAAGCCTTTTTTACAAGCTGTTTTATGGATCTCTCCCAGTGTGCAGTGCACTGCACCAAAGTTAACGTTCAGACATTCACAAATACATTGATCCAAACCACCAAGTCTCCAGAGTCCCACACAGGCTTCACATCTCTAAATTCTTTCAGGAAGTGAGAAAAAAGGATTTTGCCAGTATAGACACCCATGGTTTTAGGTATTTTGCTGTATATTTTATTCCTCTCAATGTAAGTTTTTATAACAAATATGTCTGCTGTCAGGTACAAAAGAAGAGAGAAAATATTCAGACAAGCGTGATATGACATTTTACAGCCAGAGCTGTCCAGCTATGGATTAATGCATCTGTTCCTACTTTCAAAACACTTGAGGTGCAACATATTTAAACAAGCACAAGTGGAAACATTAGTCAGATTTTAAAATGAATGCAGTGCTGCTGGTGTTTATCTGCACTGTAAATATAAAATATAAATATATATTTGACAGCTACTTCACTTCTCTGGCTGCTGCCCTAATCACAACTTTAGTACAGTAAGATGCAAGGAAAAGAAAGGTGCTTATGTCAGACTAACCATAAAACATTCTGGAGAAAAAGGGAATTAAATCTGGACAATACTGAGATTCATCAATCATTTCCTATCATTGTAAATTGTACAATGGGATTTAGTTCCTGTTTTGAATCAAGACACAATTGCTGTCAGATTCGTCCCATAACAAATGTGACTTCCAATTACCACGCAGTCAAATGTGATGAAAATTAACTAGACAAGCTGACATGTGATTTTTGAAACCCAAACTATAGATGTGCTATATATGGATTATAGAAGCAGTGTTCTGATTATTGTGATACTGATTTTTTTCCATTTTGCCCAACATAAAGGTAATGTCAGATATAGGGGACTGTCACATATGTCAAACAAACACGCTTATTGTAACCCACAGCTTTGAAGATACATCTAGAACTATATGTAAACCAAAACAGCAGACTTATAATCTGTTGAGATGTAAAAGAAGTTTTTCCACAATCACAGTATCTGACAGTGGGTGCTGACCACATGGAATAAGTTAAACAAAACAGCGAGCTATGGATGCAAATAAGGGAAGACTGATGATGACACAACAGGAGCACATGCTTCCAGTCACTCTTTCACAGGTCTTAACAGATAAATAGCCTGCTGCTGTACTGTCCCCAAAACATGACAATCACAGCTCCAACAAAAATGGACTCAACAGGTAGAAATATGGTCAAGATCTTGACTTTTTTAATGTAATTTGTAATCTGACAACGAATCATTCCAGGAACAATTCATGGATAGAAGTGGCAACTCAAGTACTTAAATGCAAGTACTCACTCACTTCTCGATATATAATAAATTATAAAATATGACACAACCCATCAGGTATCTTAGCTATGGCTATTAGCGCAACAGCAGAAAACATGGCCCGGGGCACAGGATGGGTGTAGGAGGTAGAACTGTCCTGGAATTCAATACAGCACAATAAAGTAACCACAATTGAGGCATGGCACGAGACAACACAACTCAACTGACATCTTAAGGCTCAGTTTTACATCCTTTAGAGATTAAGAGGACGTGGGTGTTATTGTATATACTAACCTATGCAGACACAAACACACAGTGCATTCATTTCTAGTCTGAGGACCATCTGTATTCACCTGCATAGGCACATATGTGAGTTTGTTAAAAAGCTAACTAAAGTATAACAAGCTCGGTATAACAAAACAAACTGTTAACATTTCTTATACTTCCTCTAAAGAATCAATTGCTGGACATTTTGTGTTTGTTTTTTGATTTGTCCACTAACACCCCCTATACACGGTTGTAAACTACACACCTACGTTAAGCCCTGTGGAAAGAAAGGTGACATTTGATCGCAGTGGCCTGTGGTTGTTGTTCAGGTGCATTTAAACAGGAGCAAAAATCTGATGTTTAACTCTTTGTGGGACAGGTCTGACCAGACATGGCTGCCCCAAAAGAGTCAAGTAGATCAGGTTCCATGCAGTTTCTTTGTGCGTTGAACAACGGAAAAAACACATACACGGGTTAAAGATATAGACTACTTGTGTGAATGCAGGTTTAGATGCACAAGACGACTTTAAAGAATAACTCGTTAGGGCACAAAAAACCATAACAGAAGCCTATGAGCGTGATGCATTCAAAGCTCGTCTCACTCTGAGTCCTGAATGAATGAATAAACTGGTTGTAAAATTACAGCTGGCAATCTTTAAATGTTGAGGTGTGACAGCACTTTTGGGAACAGCAGCTGCAGAGGTAGCAGTCGCACTAAGAAAAGTGATGACAGTAAAAACTGGAGTAAAAGTAATAGTGTAGTGGGAACATATTATGTTATATTCCATCATTAGCTTTGTGGGAATTTTAAATTGTTCAGCAATCATACAATAGAAACAGAAAATGGCAAATAAACAAGTCAAAAACAATTAGTACTCGATATGAACATTCACTCTACCTTTAATGGAGGCAAACCTAGTGAGCAAAATCCAGCATCCAGGGACACAGATACACACATCACCTAATTTGTGCCAATTTATTCATTTGTCAAATCTGTTGTCAGAAGCAACCAAGCGGGTTTATCAAAGGAAAACAGAGCAGGCAGACATTGTATCAGAGCCTTCGGTGTCTTCGTGCTCCACACTCTACCTGTCTGTGAGGTTTTCACATGCAACTGCTTGCACAGCGGTAAGCAGCGCAAATTCCTTTCCAGCCCTCAGCCTGCCAGACCCTCTCTACCTGCCTAACACAGAGCACCCATACACCCAGTGCAATCACAGCTCAACACATTCCCCGAGACATCAGTAAGACTACAGACGTTCATACCTCCGTTGGTGCAGCCCAGGAAATCCCAGAACTGCATGTTGGCAGTGGGTAGACGGAGGACTGAACCTCCGCTCAATCACAGATGCCTGTATATGTTCCTGTTCTGTCTCTCCACTTCCTAGTTGCACTGTATGCTGTCACTTATAGGAGAGGGGAAACACCCGCCCACTGATTGTTTTGGATTGACACACCTGAGGGCTGAGTTTCATTTCCAAACAGCTGCCTCCTTGTCCTAAGCTCTCATTTCTAATCGTCTTCCCACGACTTCTTCCTTCGCTTCCCATCTCATTCACCGCTCTGTCCCTCATCTCTATCTCTTCCTGACTGAAAACGCTCAGGTGTAAAGATTGATCTAGCCTTGTCAATGTCCTTTCCCCATCCCTGCCGCTTAAGATTAGTGGAAGTAATAAGAGAGGAGGCAAGGAGAACGGACAGACAGAGGAGAAACAAAGCCACAGCAGAGCGCAAGCCCTCTGATTCATCTCCTGCATGAATTACAAGCGGGTAGAAATTATGATTTCTACCAACTAGTGAGAAATATTCTCCACATGTAGACAACAATCAGAAACTAACATTTAAATCACACATGATAAGACAGATGACAAAAAAATGTTTTTTATAAATCTTTTTATAAATCTGACAGCAGACCTGTGTGCAACCCATGAAAAAAAGCCATGAATGGCAGCAGTGAGTGAACATGCAATCGAGCAAACATTAACTAGACTTCCAACGATACCTACAGTGTAAAGTTTCAGCTTGTGTTTATTTATTGGAAGGGAAGTGACTTCATAAAAGTGAAATTTCTTGATAACTCACTCACAACAGCCAGAAGTAGATGCTCCATCATGTGTAAAATTGAATCTCATTTTGAGTTTAATTACTGGAAAGTGAGCAGATACCAACCTCATCATCTGCCTTTTGTTCAAGTATGAAAAGATTAAAATACTCAGCTAGTTGTCATTAAACATTGAAATGTTGTTTGTCCACAGTCGTGTGAGAAAATCTGAGGATGTACTTTGGGGGGTTCTGACCCACCAGTTTGGCCTCTCATGGGTGTGTGCAGGGATGTGATCAGGGTCACGTAAAGGCAGGAAAACAGAAGGAGACATGACAGGACAGCTTTGACTCCCAAACCCCCTCTGAAAGAAAACCTGACTAATCACATCCACAAGGCTGCTGGACACCAGGCTGTGCACGACTCTCTCAATTCCAGCATCAAATATTAGTTTAACCCCATCATGCATGCCAAAGCAATGATGTGCACCAGGCCTGATTGGCACATAAACACATTTAACACGGCCTGCCTCCATAAGAGCCCAGTATTGTTTCTGACAAGGCAGCAAAACACTTGAGACGCACAGGTTAAGTAAGATCTGCCCCCTGTTGTCTCAAAAAAAAAACCCAGTGGCTGCAAGACAACAAACCTCAGCCTGATCGACTCATCATCCATCAGAAAACACAGATGTTTTTCTCTTGATCCTCGGCATGACAGAAAAATCCTCCCAGGCTCGGACCTTTGCACCTAAAGCGGAGACACAGAGGGGTGGTTTCGGCCACTGCACCACTGTCTGTCTGTGAGGAATACAAATGACTTCTCGGTGTCAAAATCACCACGATTTCACATCTTCCATCTCACGACATTTCGCCACAAACCCGAACACCAGCTCCTTAAAAACACCCTCTCTCGTATCGCGTTTGCGTTACCCCCTATTGTCTGTGTGTTACCCCCTTTAATGCTAAGCTAGCTCAGCTAACGGTGGGCTATTCCCATTTAATCCGCCCCCCAGATGGATCAATACTCACCCGCTTTAGTCCCGGAGCTCCGGCCGCAACTGGCCCCCTTTCACCCGCCAGACAGAGTGAATTATATACACGTATTCCCGTTGATATCAGAGCCGGCTCGGTGGCTGTGTCTCTCCGTTATGAGTCCCTCTCCCGGTCTGTTTTCGTCCACAACAGCGCCGTGCCCGGCAGTCGGTGTCCACTGATGCTAACTGTTAGCACCGCTGCTGCTGCTGGAGCCGGAGCTGTTCCAACATGGCTGCAGCTGGAGGGGCTCACTGACAGCAGCGGAGGGGCCCTGCGTGTCCGGCACCGCTTCAAGGGCCCCACATGGAGCTTATGTAAGAGCCCACATTTAGAATAGCCTCCATTTATCTTGTCATATATGAGGCATGGATTTATACGAAATGATCTCAGTTTGCCTAAATTCATAATCTTGCACTGTGCAGTAGGATCAAATTGATGATTGTCATTATTGTGGTTAAAATCATGGGATTGCAGCATGGGAAACTATCATTGCCTGAAGGCTTTTCTGCATTGCTTTTAGTTTAAAAAATTAATTCATTGGTATCTTAACAAGTGAAAAACCCAGTAGTCAGAAATGTTCAATTTATTCATCCATAAAATCATGGTGATGATAATACACCACATAAACTATTGGTGACTGCAGAACAAAAAGAAATAAATACCCATAAAATATAGATGAAAACAGCATAAAACTCTATTCCACATAAACATTATTTTGTAAAAATTCAGAGAACAATTCTAACAGAAGCCTAGCAAATTAAAATTGGAATGAGCTAAAACTATAGTTTACGCCCTCCTTACTAATTTAATTAACCAGAGAGGTGCTCTTCAGCATCTGCTTACACAACAGGATAATGGGCAATAGAACGAGAAAACACAACAAATTAAACATACAGCGCTTTTGAATGTTGATGGTAAGCCCTGGGCTTGGTAAAGACTGGCCTGTGCCAAAAGCCATATTTGTGAACACATACCTTTATTTGAGGTGTGTATGTTAGGAAGTGTGTTCTTTCACAGTAAAGTAAAACTGCCACCTTCAAAGTCCCCCATTTTTGAGCATGATAATTGCTTTTTGCCCCACTGGTGATGGAGCTGAATAAAAATGTGTGTAAACCGAGTTGCAGTCGGTGATCAAAACTGCTTTGCTGTAGGTAAGGAGATAAAAGCAGCGGGGGGCACTAATGTCTTTGAACAAAATAGTCTTTATCTCGCTGTGCGATACTATAGTGAGTGAAGCTGAAATTAAATTGCTCTCCACTTTGTCAGCTCCACTTTGGGCAAGTAATCACTGCGCTGGCAGGGTGGCCATCACATCCACCTTGTAGGACAAATCACAAATGTCTCCTGAAGTGGATGAAAATGTGCAGGATTTAATGTTTTTATGATGCAGCCCAATGCACCAAAGCACAGTGAAATAATAGGAAACAGAAGAAACATTAAGAGCCCATGGCCGTGCTAGAGCTGATGTCTCATGTTTAAATGAAATCTTCAGAGATTTCTGTCATACATAATTCATCATAGTATCATAATGTAAGCCAAACAAAGGAAGCTTTGAAATGAACATGCACCCCGAACACGCACACACTCACACACAAAATGATTGTGACTTTGATGCCGACTGCCATTATGCCGTCTTGGATCTGTGTGTTTCCACTGTCTCGCAGTTGCAGCCCAAAACAATCCATCTACTGACGGGCCTACACACACAGTCCCACCTACACATACAGTACATTCATGCATGCAGCTAATATCCATACACACACAAACGCAGACACACACTCAACTCAAAGATTATTTTTATTGTGCAAATTGTGGTGCGAGGGAGGGTGACACTAAGGTGGATTGAAAGTCAAGACGTCATGGTTACGTAGTATCGCCTGGGCCATCAGCATGCCTTACATTTACACATTTGGCAGCCACACAGTTTGGCAGCTATCAGGAAAAAGCTATTATGTTTAGTGTAAAATGAATCTGTCTGATATAATTAAACAGTCTGAGAGAGAAAGGAGAAGGTAAATCAACCTTGAGCCGATTGCAGATCATAAGCCCCCTTATAAACTACACTGTATGCAGCAAAACCCCACTGTGTACTGTAGCTGGAGATGGTGATGTATCGCACATACATATATTTCCACTCCTGAACTTGTGTGGAACAACAGTGGGTCTGATGCACTGCAGCCTTGCTAAATTCAGTTTTATTAGATTCAGTTGTGAACTTTGTGAAAACACTGAGGCCAAAGAAATTGTTTTGAAGCACGTCATTTGGAATGATCCCAGTTTTCAAGGGTGTAGTTTTTGTCCAACACTCACCTTTATTTGCCAAAGTTAACATTTTACTCTCCCCATATCTCTTATTTTCACATGTTTGGAACATAATCAGATTTGTTTCAAACAATGAACAGCAGTTAAATAGCTTAAACGGGATCAGAATTAGCAAACAAACAAACAAAATTAATTAAATATTTTGTGGTATGTGAGTGTGCATGGGATGGAAAAAAGTGGGATTTGAAACAGACTATTATACAATGTGCTTTAATCCAGCCCTGTGGGAAAGGACAGGGCTGAGAGATATTAAAAAGAGCCATAATGCAGTGCTGGATGAGTGATATTAAAAACTGATGCAGATGCTGGACATAATTTCCATCTGATTTGAATTTAGTTGTCAAAACACTCTGTACATACAGGTAGTTTGGACTAACTACAGCGTGCTCTTGAATGTTATTAGGCTACATGAGCTGACCCAGTGATATCTGACTATTGATGAGATGCACAGTGAGAGAGGAGCGATTATAGAGCTCCATCTAGTGGACAGATTGGAGAGGTGCACTAACATCCCTATTGTAATGTCAGCCTGCCATCAGAGCAAGTTTAAAGACATTTCAGTCTCTTTGCAAGAGGACTTAATGAACATCATTTGATTTAGGATTTAATACAATTTAATGTGTTTTTTTGATGAACAGCAAAGCCCTCCACCATCATGATACTTTGAGGTGGTTTTCTTAATATGGCAGCAGTAATTGGAGGCGAGCAGCGGATTGAATCACAGAAAAGAGGCAAAACAATGCTGGTGGACGAGACTGACCTTTGGCATGACAAATATAAAGACTGATTAGACAACAATTAGATTACCCTTTCTTGTGAATACAAAGCACTAAAAGTTCCTGGTACATTGACTTAGGTTTGAGTTGCTGCTCCTGATACTATCTGAAATAATACCTGTATCTCACTAACTAATCTCAAATGTTTTGGAGCATTGTAAATAAAATTGTCTGATTCATGATGGACAGTTTTTTATATTTGATGAGATAGCTTTTTTTTTTCTTTTCCCTTGCCACAGCCTGGAATACATTACACGCAACACGTTCAGGTATGTTATGCTCATAGCAGCTAATGTTGCCTCGAGCCCTCAGCCTCAAGCAGAGATGAGGAGCGTCTACAGAGGTCTGGTAAGGTCACTTTCTTTCAACTCCACACCCCAGATATTCTAACTTGTGGCCTTCAGTCTCAAACTCAAATGAGATCACCTGAGGCAATTTATCAGATGTTGAGCCACAGAAGCTTCATACAACTTCTTTTCCACGTATGTATTTGTTTGATGGACTGAGTCAGTGGAGCTCCCCTTTAATATAACATTTTGAGTATGATGTGGCACAAGACATTCTGTCCCAATTTTTCAGGGTGGAAAAATTGATCCTTTTTTCTTTAACATGATGTAGAAGAGAATGGTGAAAGCAATATTTGATCAGAATACTGTTCCTTTGTTTTTCTTACTGTGACACTTTTAATCCCATTTTATACGTATGGTTATTGTTATGATAGTAATGGCAGTAATAAATGTCAGAGAGGTCAGATTGTTCTGTCTTTAAAATGTAGTTAAAATAAATGAAGGCCAGCGAGATGATTATTGACAATTTAATGTTTAATAGCACAGGAGATACTCACATGAAGACATCTGTTTTAATGATTGAGCTGAATGAACTTATCTTTACAGCAATAAAGCAAATCCAATCTAAAATTCATGTCCATAACACGTTCCTGCAGTTAATAACACGCAGCTGTCAAAGTTGCATATAATCAATACACATTCCTACAGTTATGAACAATCAGTTTTTATACTAGGAAGTATCTTAATTAGACTCATTATACATGAATACACATATGTTTCCTAAAGAAATGATAGCTTATGGAATCAATTTTTAACAAATATGTTTCACAATTTCCTCATGTATGTGTATCATGATACATATCAGAGCATGAGCAGAATCTCTGAACAACATCAGTCTCAGGAGAGGAGGAGGAGAAAAGGAAAGAAAGACACAGACATGAACAGGGACAGAAAAAAGAAGGACACAGAGGTAGAGACATGGAGTAACAGTTGAGGGCAGGAGACAGACAGGAGAGGGCTGAGGTTGGAGGTGGAGTAGGAAGGATGCCAAGGAAGAGACACAGGAAAGGATGGTTAAATTGATGAAGGGGTAGGAAGTGATAGAGAGGAACCAGAAGTCTCATGGGGGTCTGACCTGTGACCTGTCAGCTGGAGATAGTGCAGATGAAAGGGCATGACAGATTGAAGAAGGGTGGAGATGGAAAGATGAAGTTAGAGTTGGGGGGAACCTGTCTGGGGAGATATAATGAGGTATGATTGGATTTAAGTGCATGGGATATGGGGCAGAGTGCACTCTAGCACGCCACTTCAGTGGACTTTGAGATGATCTGGTCAACGTTACTGTTAGAAATACTCTCCATGGAGACGTCAGTGTGTGAGCGCCCACGCTTGTCGTCGGTGCCGCGCGAGTGTGTTCGGCCACGCTGCAACTCATTGGTGTGTGCGCGGCTGCGAGGGCCATCGAAGGACGAGATGCTGGAGCTGGAGGTCGTCCGTGAGCGAAGTCTGGTCATGCTGGCGCTGGACACTGGAGAAAGAGGAGAACCTTTATTGGTCTTTAAAGTTTGTTTAGTCGAGATTTTATGATGTTTCACATTAATACATTTTTATTTCATGTATGTAAATCAATGTTCTGACAACTGATATAGCACAATATTCATTCAACTTACAGTAAACAGTAATGCCTTTATCACTTTCAGTTCTATAAACCAATTACAATAATCCCCTTATTAACAGGAAGTGATGCTTAACAGTGGTTTGTTGTTGAAATAAACAGGTAGAATTGAATACAACCTTGATTCTAAAAAAGTTGGTACGCTATGTAATTTGCAATCATTTACAAACAAACTGTGTTTACTGACAACAGTTTTCTGAAGTGTTCCCAAGCCCATGTAGTAATCTCCTTTATACAATCATGTGTTTGATAAAGTGTTGAACCTCTCTCCATCCTCGCTGGTGAACAACTGAGTCTTTCCAGGATGAACCTTTCATAGCCAATCATGTTGTAGTTATCATGAGTAGCTGCCATAACTGAACAAAGAGTAGCATCAGACATTCAGGGGAACTACTTTCTGTGCTGATCTCTCAAATGTGACAGTTCTAATTTAGGATTAATTAAGAGTGACTTACAGTATCCCATGCCCTGGATGAAATATTTGAAGGCTTCAATCACTTTGGCTGGCTGTGTAGAGAAAGATGAAAAGTATTAAATATACTTCAAACCAATAAGGAGTTCAGAAGATTCTGTGAATAAAATGTCACAACCTACCTGATCCACCTGAGGAAGTCCTCCACAGTCTGCCATCTAGAAGTGTAAAGTGCAAAGGTCAGGTGCAGGTTTCAGTCTGTCACATTAAGAATCACACCAATTCTTATATGGAAATCTTTAATTATATATATATAACTTATACAACTAATTATTTGGTTGTTTTTTAATCAGTCAGTCGTCTGTTACCTTGAGCAGTGTGGTCTTGGTGGGGTCAAGTTTGGAGTTGCAGTCGACCACGGCCTCAACAGCTGGAGAATTATCTCCTACAACCAGCAGAGTGGAGCACCTGTAAACAGACAGGCGGAAAGACTAAGACACACAGGGATTGACAGAGCCTGATGCAATGATGCAATGATGACACACACATTGGTCCTGAGCAGGTGTTTCAAGTCCAGCCAAACCATACAATTTCTACTTGTTACCATGAACAAAGACCATTATAATATGTGAACAAAGCATCAGACTATTCATGTTCCAGACCCTGCTGATGCAGTCTGTTTAAAGGTCAAGAGTTGTTACTAACTTGAGGGTCCTGACATTGATGTTTCCTCCAGGAACGGGCCTCTCCACATCCAGAGCGTTGCGGCTGTTGTAGGAGCGAAGGAACTGGCTCACGTTGGCCTGGTTCATGGTTGTTGTGATGTGGTGACGGTACGTAGCAATGAGGTCGTGGTTGGTCTCAATCTCATCCTGAAAAGGCAGTTTCAATGTAAGACATAGATAGTCTTGTATTCTAAATTTGACGTTTGATTTTATATTTATGACAATGTTAATACTTTTTTCTTTTGATAACTGAAGCCTGATGTCTTACCTTTCCAAATAAATGTGTGATGACTGTGTCTGGGAGAGTGTGGGTCCATTCAGTGATCTATAACACACACAAAACAAACACACCATTACACTCAGCTACATTCAGATTGCAGCCTATAATGTATTTACATTAAAATCACTCTCACTACTCTTGTTGTGGTAAAACTGGGGCAAATCTGTATCAACATCTATCTAATATCCATCAATATGGGCAGTTGTATAAATTGAAAGTAACACAGTATATGAGTTAGATGATAATCTTATTCAGCACACACACACAACACACACACTGCTGACCTTGTTTGCAACACTATCCATTAGTCCTTCAGCGCTGGGGTTGATGTTGATCAAAACTAATCCGTCCACCAGATCAGGGTGATTGAGCTACATGCACATGCACATGCACACATGCACACACACACACACACACACACACACACACAAAACCAATTTTAGTTAGTTTTCCGCAGTTCTCTCATTAATTTCTTTTCTTACAAGAGTGACTATCTGTATAGTATCTGTAGCTTTTGTATAGCAGCATAATTCCACCTCTAGGACTTCAACATCATCAATAACTCTGGCATAGATCTGATTTTCAGGATGCCTTCGTATCTGAAGAAATGAAAATTTTGCAAGCTAGGTGTCAAATCATGTCCGTCTCTAGTTCAAAGGTGATTTAGAGAAGAGCTGAACTCACAGCGAATTTAGCCAGGATGTAGGCTCCTGCTCCGACTCCCAGCCCAATCACGGTGCGCAGCCTGCAGAGCACACAGCCAAAAGGTCAACACTGACATACATCCTTGTATGCTGTGTAAATAAATGTGGCTGAAAATGTCCTAACCTTTAATAAAAGGACAACTGAAAAAAGTCTGAGAAACCTGAGGAGTTTCAGGTCTGTCTTACCCAAAGTGTTTGAGGACAGCAGGCAGGGCTTCAGACAGCTGGTCCATGGAGGGGTAGGTATACCTGAAGGGTCAATATAACATGTGAGGGATCCACTCACTTATAGCCATCAAACTCATGATGTTATAATTTCAGCATGAACAAAGAGAGTCAACCTGTCCTAGAAAAAGAGACTGAGAGTAATAAAGACAGTATACTGACGCAGTAGGCAGAGTTTTGGCTCCCTCATGTTGTCCTGGTGCTTCAACGTGACAAATGGGCAAGTGTCTGATGATTTCCTGCATGTCCTCGTGGTTGAACAGTGTCGCAAAGGAAGACTTGTCTATAAGAAGAAAAGACAAAAATTATATTCAGCTCTGTTGAAGTGAAGTGATTAAAGGCGATAGGAACATGAAACATAACAGAAAACAAGAAAATAAAAAAACTAAAATATATATCACTCAGATGAATGTGTGTTTAGAGATGATTTAGAAGCTGTGGAATATATATTATTCAAACTGTTCAAGAAGTTTGGGTTAAAAAAATGTTTTTTTTTAAATCAGATGCCAGTGATATGCCAATCTTAACTTGGATACTAAAGTATTTATACAACTAATTCTTTTTATTGCTGGTTTAACATTTTCCACTTGTAAAACAGTGTATCATATCTATGTGCAGAATATAAACATTGTGGGGCTGAGAGCTGGGACTTACGGTTCAGTCCAACATCATGAAATGTCAGGATGATGGGGCGGTTTGCCCTCGGAGTTCCTGTCATGATGCAGTGGACGTTCCCATACTGAGTCTCTACATGCTCCTCCTAGAACAGAATCAGTCACATTCACATGATTAATGCATGCTGCTGTTTGTGTGTGTGGCTGAAAAAAGAAATCTGCATACAGATGTTTTTTTTGTTGCTTATTTTTTGGTTGTTGCTCAAACATATGTATTTAAGTGGATAATTGATTGCAGATGTTTCACACAACCAAACATGTCAGTTCACTATGAACCATGCCTCAGTCTCTGCATCTGTGGTTTTGCAATTATGGTGTCAAACCTATTTTATATCGTAAAATATCATAATTTGAGGACAAATTAATGTGAGATCAAAATGATATCATTTATTCCATTTGGCTACCTTTTTAAATGCAGGACACTAAACTCTGTTGACCAGAAGAAGAGGAAATCCATTTAACTGGAAGTGTTTCTCGTGTAGCCATGCAGAATAAAACCTTGTGATGTTGAGGTAAAAGTCATTTAACTTTGCACAAGGATTACATCTGAAACAGGGATTCTAGCCTCAAGATTAACTTAATCTCTTTCTGATAGGATACTCACAGTAATTTGGGGCTCAAAGACAGAGTCGCACTCGTTCTCCTCCAGGACCATGGCTGCTGATGCAGAGTCGAGCACAACAGAAACGAAGGAGATGTGCTGGAGATGCAGAGCAGATGTTCCTGGTCTTAGTGTGGATCTTTGATTCGTAACTCCCTCTTGAAGCAAATGAAGTTGTATTTCCAGTCGGTCAGTCCTGCAGGAAGAAACGACCTGGGAGCAGCAGTCCTGTATGTGTGTGACAGACTATTTGTTTGAGCTGGTTTATATATCCTCCGACACTGATCTGTCTCTAAGCCCTAACTCCAACCTGGCTCACACGTGGCCAACTGGCCCCTTCCTGTTTTAATCTGACCTCAGGCTGCTGCATCCCCACAGAGACACTGGATGGATTTCTGGAGGGAATTAAGCACAACATCTAGGCATGAAAAAGCACAACCTCACTGTGAAGTTTTCATGCATCTTAAGATGCTTTGAGTCAAATATCCAGCTGTAATTACAGATAATTCCATCACTTCCCTGCAGGATTATTTGACTTCTGAAATGTGTTTCAGACCATTTATTAAACTTTAGATTCTGTCTTAAAATCATCTTTTAATCATGAATTTTTACCTCTCACAAAAACAACTGAAACATATTGAACCCGATCATAAATTTGACCTGTAATAAGCTTGATAGAGCGGAACTTAGATTAAAATCACAGGTAAAGCTTGTAATTTTTTGCTGTGAGGCATCAGGGGAATCACAACACCTTCAGCCAAGCCATGAGCAGGTCAGCTGTCTAAT
The DNA here is from genome assembly GCA_025331565.1 of Holacanthus passer. Lineage (NCBI taxonomy): Eukaryota > Metazoa > Chordata > Actinopteri > Pomacanthidae > Holacanthus > Holacanthus passer. Next base: position 7,328,491 of record JAFREQ010000012.1, on the reverse strand, counting down.
CTCAGCGTGCCATCTGTTCCTCACAGCAAAACATTAGGCTCCCTACAGTTCAGTAACCTTGACCCGCCTGCTAACTTAGTACAGTATGTTAACTTGATTTGGATAGCTCTTAACTCACTGCATGTTGTGTTGCTCTTATACAGAACTACAGATAAACTGTACTTCAAAGGTATAGCCTCTAACTTGAAGGTATCAGTACATTTGGTTAGTCTAACCTTGAAAAAGCCAAGACACTCTTTAACTCTTCTTCTGTTTTTAAAGCACATTTTAAAGATGGACTTTAGCAAGTTAATACATTTATTGATAAATCTCACAACTTCCCAACTAACTAGTCTATGAAATGAAAGCAGATGTGACTCTTCATTCGGAATAATTGTCTGAATCTAGCATTGAATGTCATAGTTGATAACACAAAACTATTTTGTGAATATGTTTGCATATTTATTATTCATGGTTTGAAATAAAATAAAAAATCAGTAGAAATGAAGGTCATGTGGCTCTTTCAAGGCAACTTGAGAAGTTTCTGATTGAACTTTCAGATAAACACAATTATCACTTTACTGGGCAGAATTAGCAATTCAATTCTTTTATAGACTGAAAAATAAAAAATATATATTTGGATACAAAGCAGTTGACTGAGGATATAAACCGTATTTTCATTGCACTGCAATACACTTTGATGGCAATTAATCTTTGTAAAGATTCTGAAGTTGACATTCAGCTGTCTTAAAAGTGTGTGAAAAGCCAGATGTTAAATAGTTTAGATTATTCATTGCTTTCTCTATTACTTAGGTTAGATATATTAGAATAATGTGGTACTCTTAAAAGGGTAGGATAGAGTAGACACACATCTCCAAATTGCATTGTCTAAGATAATTTAATTGCTCTTAAATGAAATGGTGGCATGATGGCAGGAGGCCAAAGGTTTGTGGATTAACTGCAGAAAATCACAGTGGGTTAAATGAATGAGTGCTCTCCTCTGAGTCATGTTGCCCTGAGCAAAACACTGAATCCTCAACTTTGTGAATGTCCGCAAGTTTCATCGTGCAGCAGACTCACCCTGCATATAAGACAGCAAGATATTCCCTAGATTGATGGATGAAAACATGCGATTGAGGTCTAGACAGGCAGACTACGCTGCAGACAGTAACAGCTGGCTGAGTGGAAACACAGCAGACTGCGCTGTGGTCACCTTCTTTAAGACATAATGCCACCACTGCCTTGAAGACACATACACACAGCTAGATGAGAGCTGTGCGAGCAGCAGGTTTAATCCATTTAGTGGTGGCTGAAGAGCAGAGGGCAGCAGATGGGTCTTACTCAGCCTCACGTCAGACTGACTTTTAACATCATACTAACCCTGACTAAGCTTTGGCCTGATAGCCTATTTCACCATTGACCACTTTTTGGGGCATGTGTTGCGTGTGACAGATTGTACAAAGAGGTTTGATAGGGCCAACAACATTAACCTGCCCTTTACTTGATTGTATTTTGTTTTACTGTGTGTTTGAGATTTAAAGTGACAGTATGTACAATAACACAGTGTTGCCATTAGTATTAAAACACCCTGACAGTGATGCATGTCTCATACTGCAACAGTTTATTGAACAGAATATAATTCTTTCAGCTCTAAATATTTCTACCCACATTCTGTACATCTGCAGCTGGAATTTCTGTCAGTTCATTTAAGATCACATCTGCTGTTTAACTGAAGACACACTACCACTCGATCAAACAGCACATTAAGCCTGTGACAGAGATTACTGACCTTATTCAAATGCGAGCAGAGTAAAGAGTAACGCTGTTAAAAATTGTTTTAACATAATGCTAGATTTAATATGAAATGGCTGCAAAACAAACATTTCTGTGCTTACGTTGTAATAGAGTCATAATTTGAATTATAAATTAAACTAGATGAGATTGAAACACTTGAAAAATGTTATGTCTGGGTCATGTGAGCCTGTGTATGTATTTTTGGTGTCCATATGTATTGAAAAACCTTTTTAAGAAAAGAAATAAAGTCAGAAAGACCTTTTTCACTGCAAACTTTTTGACTTGCTTACTTGCTGTTACTAATAACTACCACTAACACAGAGCTCAATTCTATATTGTTTCTATTACCAGAACCCTGAAACTGAAGCAGCGCAATGGAATTCAGCCATCATTAATTTTCATTATTTACAACTGTGCTTTTCCTGTAACATACTGTAACATGTCAAAATATGCACAAATAACAAACCCATCCTGACTGTGTTGTACTGTCTGAGTTCAACCAAATGTAGGCATAAAACATACAACTCCATTAGCCATTTTAAGCTGCAATTAAAAAGTTAGTAAAATCTAAAAAGTTACTTTGGAAATATTTCTATGTTTCCTGATGCTTCCAACTTGCAAATAAATCCAAGACAAACCTTTTGTTTGGTTTGGAAAAGATTCACTCAAGCTCATAGCAGCACATTCTGCACCTTTGTGTCATTTCCACGTAGAGTCCACTAGATGGCGCCTCAAGTCGACTCTCTGGATGCAGCTGGTCAACTGGAAGCATGAAGAAGGTCAGGATGTAAACACACGGCTTTTTCAACATATCTTATTTTTGAAATGACTGTTATATTATATATATTAAATTATTTGTTTTTGTTGATGATCTTTTATTTCTGCACACAAGCTGTTGCAAATCACTAAACTATGTAGTCTTTTTTAATATTAACTTAACTTTCACTGTGCTTTGTGCTTTCACATAGCTTGAATATGACACATAATTCTTCCTTAAATGCATTCAACAAGCTATTTAGGGAAGCCATTTAGAGCTCCTGTGTGGGTGTGTCTGTTCCAAAACAGACGGGATGGACGGTGAGATGGAAAGTTTGGAAGGCCAGAAATATCAACATATGGTCAAGTGATCATTGAGTTACAAGTCTTGATGTGAACGTCCTACATAAACCTGCACATGTATTATGGATTCTGTGTTGTGGGAGAGAAAGAATCTCAGTTATTACCTCTGTAACAACATGCATGAGGATACGTATCCCACACTTCCTTCCTTCATTCTCTTTTCACCTCAGAGCACCTGCCTTACATACACATAATTGAATGTAATGTACTTGGCACAGTGGAGCTGTATTGTCATGCTGACGGCTGGTGGTCGTGTCTGCAGGTGAAAGTCCTGCTGTCCGACTCTCAGCTTTCAAAACATTCTAATTATACACACAGCAGCTGCTGCCGGTTGCCACATGCTTGACTCTGTGTGTGTGTACATGTGTGTGTTTGTTGTTATTTGTACAGTACATAAGTGTGTATGTGGGTGTTAGTATGTATGTGTAGGATATTTCTCTGAATCTCCTTCAGTGAATGTGTGGATATAGTATGATTAGTATGTTATGATATGGCCAGAAAAGTGGATTTATGCTTAAAAGTGTGATTCCTGAAACAGTTTTCTAAAAGTAAAAAGTAGATCCATTAAATACCCAGAGACAACTTTTTTTTGTTTATGACCTCTTAAACCAATATATACTTGTAACCATGTCTATAGGTTATAACCAGATCAGCCTGAGAGTGATATTTTTTCTTTTTTCATTTGAATTAGTTTTATTTGTAAAAAAAAAAAAAAAAAATGGAGGTTGTGGAGTTGTGGAGGATGCATTTTTTTCTGCTTTTCTATCTTGATAATCTTCAGATTTATTGTGTGACCTGGTCCCCAGGTTGGAAAACACTGCAATCAGTAAGGCAAAGTTATTAAATGTCTCTGTATCATATCACATTTGATCACATTGTCCAGTATGATGTTATATGGATGAAACCACTTTGCAACACATCAGGACCCTTCACTTCAGCTGCAACACGGTATACTGCAGTCGGCTGTAAACTGATCTGACACACTTAATCATTTGTTTCCTTGAGTAATCTAGCTGAATTTCAAAATATTAGCATGGCTCAAAACAGGAAGCCCCTGAAATATGACTTGATCCAACACAGAGTACACTGCTGCTTCTCCAGCATCCAGTCCTGGCTCAACTTTCCATCACAGTGATGCACCTGCTGTTAAAACACATCCCTTAAACACAGGTATAAACCCAGACTCTGTGTGACATTTATTTGCTGCTTAGATGCTATTAACACTTCATCGTTGCGTGTGAAACATGAAATGGTGGCTTGCAGTATAAAAGATATAACTGTTGTATAACTTTGTTTCCTTTTCATATCCAGTGTCTTCTTATTGCTCTGGGAATTACATAGTATTTCACACTGCTGCATGAGTAGTGTGGCTGACAGGCAGAATTACAAACTAGTACGGGGGAGGGGGGCACACTGTGTAATTGTATATATCAACATGGTAAATCAGTGTAAATGTTGGCCTCCATTCCCACATGGGTCATTCCTCAGGAGTGAGGGACACAGACACAAACCCATATAGACGTCAATAGTCAGGAGTTTGATTGATGAAAGATTAACCTCATTTCTGAGTAAATTGAATGTGCTTTTAACAGGGATTACCAGCTGATTTACTATGTAGTATAAAAGCCATTACTGTTAGTAGTGTCATTGGCTGTGAAAGAAAGCAGCAGTAAAAGTTGTAGTTACCTATAACAGTGTTAAACAGGCTGCAGACAAACCGGACCTGACTGGTATGTTCTGGTTATATCACTGTAGGTCAGACATTTTTTTTTTTTTTTTTAACTGGAGGTTTAGTTTGTATTCATCAGACACAGACAAGAGTGAGACAAGAAGCTTCTGAGCCAGATTAGAGCTCTTCTATAAAGGCGACGGGAAGTTTAAATAGCACCAATCATTGCATAACGCCAAAAATAGCTTACCAAGAATAATCTAGTTAAACAACAGGTGAACAAAACTTCACTCGAACATATGAGGAATAATTAACTTGCAAATGCACAACGTGCAAAACAAAGGGGCTATGCTTATAGTGTTAAATATATTTGTATATGCATGTATCATTAATCCATAATTGTAGAACTTAAATTTCAGTATGAAGGGCTGCTCACTATCAGCAATCTCAACAATGGAAAAGTGAAGGGCTTTACTTTTATCAGCAGTTAACCCAATATATTATTTGAAAATTTGTTTTAAATGAAAGACAACAAATACCCACATATGCACACACTTTGACAAGATATGACATAAAGAATAAGTTTGACTTGAATCAAGATAAAGAGAAGTAGAGTTGTTACACTGAAAGGTTCAATATGAGAAAACAAGGTTGTAAATTATCTCTATTCATAGTTGCTGCAGGTGAGCCTGAACATAATGATTCATAATTACCACGATCGCAATGTTTGCTTTGTAAAAATAAGACTCAAACACTTCCTTGGCATTTCCTCGTAGCTGTGGTGAAGGATTCAGTGCTGAAGTCTTTGCAGGTCAGTCCACTGCTTTCATCAGGCTACAACCGGCGCCCAGAGCCCCCTTTGGGCTTCTCAAAAAGCACGAGACTGCCAGCTGAGGGCTGACCTACAAGGTGTCAGCTCACATTTCCAGAAACCATTGCAGCAACCATGTTTAGGCCAGTGCACTGCTGTTTGTAGCATCAAAACAGATGGTCACATCGGAGCGGAGTGTTCCTGAGGAGGATCACATAGAGGAAACCTTGAGACGAAGAGTATGTGCATATGGGGAACAATTACAACAAGTAGATTATGGGAGGATGTCCCAAGTGTTTATGAGTCTATATTTTATTCCAAAGTTCAAAAGTAGCTGAATAAAATACATTTCAATGCAAACGTTTTGCACCAAATTGGATTGTAATCTTGACTGATGCAGTTCATTTCACATTACACACAAAAATCAACAGAAAATATTGTTTGCTACATGTCTTGAAGATACTTTGCTGCACTGTAAAATGTGTTCAACAACACAATACGTCACTATCAACTCCAGTAACTTTAAAGAATACATTCAAATGCTAATGAAATTGATTGATTGAAAATTCTTTATGGTTTTGACATTAAATTGTGTAAAGAGATTTTACTGATTTGAAGACCATATCATAATTTACCAAATATAGTGCAAATATGCATCTTATAAAGAAACATTTCTGTGTCATGTTACCTATAAATGTAAATGAGACATTTTGGTGAATATCCAGGCTTTCCACCACATCACAGCAATTCTCAGACTTCCACCGTACTTTAAAAACTATACAAACCCAGTTCACCTCTTTGACACTTAATGCAATTATTTGCTTTAAAGTTGATTATTTGAATACAGCAATCAGTCATCTGCAATAACCCTGATTGTATCTATAATTATGACATTTTTATAGTCTAAACTGTTGAGACAGTAAATATAAATTGAGACAACTGACTTTGTGGTCAGTCACATACAACAACATCCCACTCAAAGCTTTTCTGCATGCCATGCCCTTATCTCTCTCTCCCCCCCAACTTCCAGTCTCTCTCAGCTGCATTTACACTCGTACTGAAGACACCTGTGCTTTAAATGTTGTAAAATGCTTGTACCGTACAGAATGTGAACAGGCCATATTCACTTCGATTCTATGTTTAGATGTTGCTTGCGGTCTAAGTCTTCATTAAGGGACACCGAGGCCAAGTAGTCTTCTTCTTTCTGGAGGGCTTTATCTGTCCACCTGAACTTTGTGTTTGCAACCCGCTGATCACCAGGAGCTGACAGATTACTATGATGAAAATCAAACTTGTTATAACACTGGGCCAAGATACAGTAGCAGGATATTTGTCACCATAATGCATTCAATAAATGCAGTTCCCATTTTGAGAACACACATACACACAGAAATGACCTGCAGCAGTCATGATCATAAACACTTTTTAATGCACTAAACTGGAGAGTGTTCAAGTAGTGCCTCAGCTAATTTTAGCTGGCAAGACGTGTATTTTTTTAAAGGTCTGTGCGCGGGTGAACAGTCATGTTAAGCTCTACTCAAAGTGATTGATAGTGAGGTGAGGCCCCAGCTTGTTCTGCTTTAAAAAGTCTGTGTCTTGTGACTCCCCGGACTCACATATCCTTCCCATAACCTTGTAAACAAACTTGAAGCAGATGACTTAAAAGTAAGAAACTCAAAAATCCAAAGCTGCATGACTTTTTTTTGGAAAATGGATGTTGGGTTAGAAAATGTGTCCTGCAATTTTTACTCTTTTTATTTGATTTTTGGACTCATTGATTGATGTAGCAACAATATTGTGGCTGCAGGAAATCAACAGCAATAACAACAAGACTATTGTCAGTTAAGGAGAAAGTTAATTCCATGAACTGAGCCTCAAAGGTTTGACTTGTCCAATCTGTCTGGTAGCTCAAAGGACCGTCTATTTTTAGTAGGTTCAGGGCAGGGAAGGGGGGGAGAGGGAGGACGGGAAAACAAGAGAAGGTTCAGACAGACGTGTCATGGCAGAAAAAGCTCATTACACCTAATTTGACACATTCTCTTTAGTTATATTTGAGGGAAACATGAACTGAAAACGCTGATCCGCTTTTATTTTATTACCGTACACTGGACTATTTGTGAGACCACACGCTTCTTTGGCTGAACCTTGCAGGAGGGGGAGCACACCTCTTCTTTACCCTGGTAGAGGGGAGGGAAAAGTGGAGTGGAGTGGATGAAGAGGAGGAAGAAGAAGAGGAGGAAGAAGAAGAGGAGGAGGAGGGAGTGAGGCTCTTCTCCTCTCTCTCTAAGAGCATTAGCTGTAGAGTGTTCTGGCGGTGACAGGGCTGTCAGGGTCAGATGGCTGCTCAGCCTGATTAGACCAGCTCACAGCAGATCCTCAGCCCGGCACACTGCACTGCTACGAGCAAAGGTAGAGCTACAATCTGGCATGTGCAGTACGCCGCAGCGGTTACTGAGAGGCCAGGAGGCACAGGGAGAGGTGGATAGTTCAGTGTTATAGTGGGCCAGAGATACAGGTTGTTGCAGAAGGACTTCGTTTTCTGCTGCTGCAATACCAGACATTTCAGCTTCTAGTAGCAGAGACTGAAAGCAGGTTCACTGTGGCAAGAAGAACTGAAGTTTAGTGTGTGGTTGGAGATGACAAGTAAGAGCAGGTAAGGACAAACACTCAACACAGTAATTGTTTTCTTGCTTAATTGTACAGAAACGATTATAATGAACAGCTGGCACCCAACTACAAGAAGTTTTGTAACTTTTGAGAGCTTTCGTGTGACAGATAAGGAACGTAGATACAATTATGGAGAATTTTCATAGAAACCCTTTTTCACAATGGTGTCATAAGAGATCAAGCGAACCTCAGTTCTTCACTGGAACAGGCTGAGGGAAGGGAGACGAGCATCTGAGACCGCTGTTTCCATAAAAATTCGATGTGCCATAGAATCAGCCGCGAGTATAGATACTGCTATAAATACAGCTGCAGGGTATTCAGTGTCTACAGGGGTTTACTATAACAGGCAGTCAGCTGGTTGTCTGTCAGCACTCACGCTGTCGTAGAGCTGCTGCTTCTGCAGGACTTTGGTGTAAGTGCCAGTGGTTTGTGGATTTCCCAGTTCAGCGGCCAAAGCTGTCCACTGAGGTAAGAGGGAAGGCTGTGCACTTTCAGAAACAACTCCAATTTAGGCGTTTAGCACATCAGCTTCTTCAGAGCAGGAAACCTCGTCTGTAGCGGCAAACTGGAAGGCAGAAGAGGTGAACTCGCTGTAACAGGATTTATCCAATCCAACCTGCCCTGTTGTTGTCTTTACTACTAACCGACAAGCTTACTTGTGTTTCATTCAGCCTCACATTGCAGGTACTGTAGGAAAGTTTGGCACCCTAACGCTGCACTAAAATAATATTGAGATCCATTTTTAACCTCTTTGGGTCCTGACCCAGCCTGTGACAGGGAGAGAGAGCCAGGCAGCCAGACGACCAACTGAGGACACACCTGTTTTTACAAACCAAACTGCGCTCTAAGGTAACAGGGAAGATCGGCTTTACAGTTTTAATTGGAATTACTGCTTCCGTCTAGTCTTTTCCCCTCACGCTCCCTTATCCTTTCATAAGTTGTTTTTATATGAAGTCCCTCGGCTGTAGATGTCAGCATCTAAAGTGAGTGCTGTACTTGTGAAGAGTTTATTTTCTGTTTAGATGCTTTAGACCTTTTTTTTAATATCTAGTCTGTCTCTCAGTGAATTCACTGCTTTGTCTTGTCTGTGATAGTGTCCTCTGTCATGTTGCTCTGTGTGACACAAATTAGCTTTTTTAGTTGTTGTATTATACGAGGCTTTAAAGTCAGAAATGGCATCTGTATGAAAACTCAGTGAATCAATGTTCTTTTAGCACATTGAATTGCCTGGATGGAAAATACATGACCTCTATCCTGATTAGTGGTAACGCAGGATAAATTCCTAATTATAGATAGTCAACAACCTGGAATAGACCACACTCTTCTGGAAGAGTTAGTGAGTAAGTCGGCATGTGATTATGTGTGTGTGTGTGTGTGTGTGTGTGTGAGAGTATTGTCAGAGCTGAGGTGAAGAGGTGACCAGAGATTACCCAGAGTACCTCTGGACTTTCCCTGGTTGTTTGTCTGAATGTGTGGGCATGTGAATGAGAGGAGGGTTACATCTCTGACCACCTTCCTCCATATTTTCCTCACTACCTCTTTTTGTTTATAACAAATGAGCATTAAATTGATGGTTTACATTTTCAGACAGACACACATTATTAGAAAGTCCCATTATATCATGTCTTGATTAGCTGCCAACACGTTTACTGTAGAGTGGAGCAGGACGCCAGCCACAGAGATAATCAGCATTTGTTTTTCTATTCCTGCCCTGGATAAAACACACTCCACCTATCATCTTAAACCCCAACTTTTATGTGACCATGTAAGATTTTAATAGGTTTAACAGACAAGTTGTCTTTTTAAATTGTTGCTGGCCTACTAAGTACAGTATTAAACTTGTTGACAGTGTTCAGCCTTTAATCCATGCTTTGACTTTACTTTATTACTTATAATATTTAATATTACTTATACTTATTCTTATATTTACCTGGACAGAATGCAGCAGACATGAATTTTCCAGAAATGTACTGAGCCAATAAAAGCATATTATATAACTGTTCACCCCAATGTCTTTTACATCAGAGCATAAACACAAATGAACTGTTAAACGTAGATTCATGGATTCATGACGCAATCTGATCTTTGCTAAATGGGTCATGATTTTAGTGTTTAGTGTTTTAGTGTTTATCTTTGTTAAGCTCAAACTAAATATCATTCAAACATCAGATATATACTGCAGCTATGTATCTGATCTAGAACTGTTCATGTGACAAAATAGTCAATAGCTGTGATCTGGCTTTAAGGTACATTAAAGATGCAATTAAAGAATTCCAAATTTATATTGGAGCTGGATGTCATTTACTGGCCAGTGAACACTTTTTCAATCTCAGGCCAATATGTGCAAACTAAATTGGCAAATGGACAAATGATTCCAGTCCTGCTCCAGTTACAAGTGCGTACTCAATATGGGGTCTTTTGTCCCTCACATTCGTTCTCTTCTACATTTACAGTCCTCCTAGAGTACATTAAATAGACCACCACTTTTAGACCTTTTCCTTCAGACCAAATTGAATTGTTGTTGATATTGTGCAGGCTAATCTTATCAATTTTTCCATATTTTATGGCCACATCATGTATTAGATTTTCTAGCTTATGCCTCATTTGTCATCTGTTTCCCAGCTTTCTCAGGAACTCCATCCAAGTGGGAACACTTTTGTACATTGTTCAGTAGCTGTGTAAAATGATAGTGCTCACTGTGTGTATACATGCCTATGTGTATACACACAACTGACTTCAGAATTGGGATTTACTTGCAAATATCAGTGATTTTCAATCTCCGCATAAGATAGTAGTTTCAAATTTCATTTTAATTTATTACAAGGAACAAACAATTTCCAAAAGTCCACTCAGGTTAGACAGACATCTGACCTTCCTCTATGCAAAAATGTTAAAACTTTATACAATATTTAAATCTAACGCTATAATTTATTTTCGTGGGTTCAATGGCAAAGCATTTAAAATCTGTATATGTGCACATGCATCAGCGAACCAGCTGCTCTCCTGTTGGCCTCTACATTACTGAGGAAGGTAGTGAATTAATATACTTTGTCGTACAGCATAAGCTAATTTTGCAGATACCGGGTTTGGAACACTGGAACAAATGCTGGATTATTAAAATTTTGTTTTCTGTTTTCATGACTGTTTTTTTTGAAAGCAGATGATTTAAAGAGTACTTTTTTGGTATGTTTTGCTCTTCAGAATCTCTGGTTGATGGAGTTTGTGCGGCGGAGTGGTGACTACTGCCACGCCCAACACATTTAGACCCTGTCTGGGATGTAGCTGCACCATGCTGTCCTGCGGGCCCTGAAACCTGAAAGATCATCGGCCTTTGCTCTCAGGACCAGCCAGCTCATGGGGTAACAAGCAGAGCCTCGACACTGAAAGCTGACAGGAGAGAGTAGGAAAGAGAGAGCCACTGAGAGACAAAGACAGAGAAAAGGACTGGACAATCAGAGAGATCAAAACAAAGAGACAAACAGAGGGAGCTGACACTCTGTAGCCTCCTGGACTATAGGATACAGTCAACTGCTGGGATAATACAAGGCAACAGGACCTCAGAATTGGGAAAATACCTTAAACTGCTATAAACACTCTCCTAATAGGACATTCCTCAAGAGACAGGAAGTCCACCTGGAGACCTGATATAAGTTGAAGACACAGTAGCTGACTGCAGCTGGAGCTAAAGGTGAGGGGTCAACAGATCTTCACGAGTTCAAGTGACGCACCAACACTTTCTAACGCCTGCACTTGACTGACTTGCTGATTTTTTTATACGAATGTTTTAAGATAAGATAAACCTTTATTGAACAGGCTAAAAAGAAGATATTAACTTATTAAGATATGTCCCAGGCCTTGCATTGGAAAATAAATTATCATCTTATTTTGGTGCTATTTCCTTTGAAATTGACAAAGCACATCTAGAACCTGCCCACACTGATGAAATTAGTATTTGTAATACAGCCAGTATCAGTGCTGCTGGGAAGAGGAGTGACCAGATAAGTCTCTACTTTGTTCTTGGGAAGTGAAAACGTGTTGCTACAAAACTATTGCACACTATACTGTGATATGAAGCAGTACTGACTGTGACAAGATCCATCAGGCAGATGGTTAAACCCAAATTCATCACTGGCCAACCCACTAGTTTAGGGCCCTGATGGCACCCAAATAATTCCTATCAGTCCTCTACCAGAACTAAAATAGTGACTGTGTATGCTTTGGGGAATGTGAAGAATTAAGATTATTGAAATTAAAATTCCATCCGAAAATACACTCACATCCCCCATTATCTCATTTGAACTGTGAGCAAGAGCAATGCCAGTGTACAAGAGACGCTCTGACAGCTCTGATCCACTGACAGTTATAATTTTGCCATGTTTGTTTTAGTTTTTCACCAAATATCCTACAAGTGAATACTGTATTAAGTGCAGCATTAATGTATTTTGATTATAAAGTGCACCCTTATCTGTAAAAAGTGACTGTTCCATTCATAACAGTCAAACATTAGTGATGGTTATAACATCTAAATTTTGCTTTATGCAGAAGTTTTCATTTCATTTCTCTTTGCAAACACAGGTGTGCTCAGTTATTAATTTATATAGATTTGCTTGTTTTCACTCTATATTGCATGAAACTTACATAAAGGGACTATGAATTTGTGATGACTTGCGATGTCTTGTAACAACTTTAGTTCCATTTTAAAGCATATTAGAAAGTTTCAGTAATGCAGCCAAGAGGAATGAAGCTTGTGGTGTGTGGGCAGGTTGTGCTGAGTAAGCCTTTTTTCACAGCAGACAGACTAAGCAGGAAAAGCACAGGTGTTACTAATAACATTAACGATGGCCCTGATCTTTTCAAGCGTCCCAGTCAGACATGACAGTGTGACGGTGAGTCAGCATGAATGGCTGTCTGACCCTGAAACAGAAGCAGCTAAATGGAATTTAGCCATCATTCATTTTAATATTTACACCTGTGCTTTTCCTTCTGTGACATGTCAAAATGTCTTCAGTGAAAAAGGCCTATGGATGTCAGAGATACAGTAGATGATAGTGATGCTTAATGGGCAAGAGTTGAGACAAATCGCATGAGAGCAGCAAGGTAACCAGGTAAAGCTTTTTTAAACTTCATGGTGTAATTTTTTGTATTATAAGCAAATATTTGAAATCATATTCAGTTTGTAGTTATATACTGCACATTTCTCCTCAACATTTGGGCTTTTGACTAACAAGTAACTGCTCACACATAAAGGTCAGAGGTCATCCTGGGACGTCAAAGGTCACACTGGCCACCATGAACCGTCCAGCTCCAGTGGAACTGTGCCACAAGAACATGAGATTTCTTATCACACACAACCCCACGGACAACACACTCAGCTCCTTCATAGAGGTAAGGGTGTGTGTGTGTGCGTGCGTGCGTGCGTGCGTGCGTGTGTGTTTTGACAGGTACCTCATGTACAAACTGAATGTATTGCTTCCTTGCTCATGATGTGTAAACTGAAACAACTAACTGACATTTTAACTGAACTGATCTACTTTACCTGGAAAAGAGTAAAGAGTGTATATCGTCTATATTTGTATTTTTGTCCTGTTTTTAATCTTGTTTCATTTTTATTTATCACCCAATAACTCTTTTCCCTCTGCTTTTTGACTCTTTAGCTGCTGTAACAAGTTTTCTTAGTGTGGGATCAATAACGTTTATCTTACCTTATCATGTGTTTTGGCTTAGCTGTAAAGTAATCTCCTACCACTGTCGTTGCTTTCAGGACCTGAAGCGCTACGGTGCCACAACAGTTGTTCGAGTCTGTGATATCACCTATGATAAAACGCCGTTGGAGAAAGATGGCATTAATGTGGTGGTGAGCACACACGAAACGCACACCAATGTTTACTTTGGTCACTTGGGGAAATTACATAGCCTTATTAATTTCCTGAAGACTCACCCTAACCACTACTTAACCCTAAACCTAACCTTAACCACTGACCCAAGAATCAGATATTTTCCAACTGGGGACACTTTTGACTTTTGTCCCCAGTTGCAGTTAATTGGTCTTTACACACACATACACACACACACATTCACCCTCGGTCATAAGTGCTGTAACTGTTGTGCTTTTCCTTCAGGATTGGCCGTTTGATGATGGAGCCCCGCCCCCCAGTAAACTGGTTGATGATTGGTTGAGTCTGCTGAAGAAGAAGTTTCAGGAGGATCCAGGCTCTTGCGTGGCTGTTCACTGTGTGGCTGGATTGGGGAGGTGAGGAATTAAACCAAACAAGAAAAAATGCACCAGTACAGTCTGAACTGAATCCAACAGAGGGAGTGACAGACACACACACACATATACATATGCACAGCAGGGATTAACATGTAGAGGCAGCTGAAAAGCAGTGAAATCAGTTTCACTGGATTTGTGCTTCTGGTTAAAACTGATAGACATTATGACAGATTCTAGTCTTCTCAAAACAGATGTAACTTGATCGTTCTATCACTCAACAGCATTTCTGAAACTTTTTAAAGATGTAGGCAAACTGTCGTTATTTATACTCAGACAACATGACTGTGTGTGTGTGTGTGTGTGTGTTTTTGTGTGTTTATTCACACACACAGGGCTCCTGTGCTGGTTGCTCTGGCTCTGATAGAGAGCGGGATGAAGTATGAAGATGCTATTCAACTCATCAGACAGTGAGTACATTTATAAACTGCAGCTTAATCATGCAGAAATAACAAATATCATGTCATACTTAAAATGCTTAACAGGGTTTAGGAATACATCATGCATGAGAATTTGTGTTTTATAGAGGGAAGGTTTTCTTGATTTCCCTCGTGGTGCCATCTGGTGGTGGTTTCAAAGAAGACAATGTGGCAGACAGCAACACACTGCCATTCTGCTGTTGCATGTGTTGTGCCAACTGAGGAGCATGTGCAGAGCTCTGAATGAACAAAATCCCTTTTATTCTATGCAAGAGATGAATCATGGCAAGAGAAAATGCATTATGGCGTTTTTCATATCCTGTAATGAGTCTAATGAATCCAGATCTGGATTATACTGTACAAGAAAATATTATAACTTTGTGCTGTACTGTAGTATTTTGTGCAGTCAAGGTATTTAGAAATAATGAAAAGAACATTTTAAATTGTAATGCCATTGACTTCCACCATGTTTACACTTTGTTTCAGAAAGCGTCGTGGAGCCATCAACAGCAAACAGCTCACCTACCTGGAGAAATATCGATCCAAGCAGAGACTCCGCTTCAAAGACTCTCACGCACACAAAAACAAGTGTTGCACCATGTGAACACACACATCACGAAGACACACACACACAAAGACATCTTGTATCCCTTAACAAATGCTCTCAGGAATTCAACCACACAAGCCTTGTGTCACTGTCACTAACCCTAAAATATACGGGCTTTGTTAGCCCAAGTGAACCCTGGGAATTTTTTAAATGTTTTTACAGCAATTGTATCAGTAACAGTCTGTTCCCTTGCTTGTAATGATTTCTTGTCTTTTAAAGATTCTTTTATTGGCATGTTTGCTGTAACATAGTTTACAGTGAAAAAAGATGGCGAGATGAGGGAGAGAAAATCACATAAAAAAATTTGTTTCGTAGATAAATTGTCGAGGCATATCTGCTTTATTAGAATATTCTGGAAAAGAAGTTGAGTCAGGGATGTTGACACTTATGAATCACACTGAAATGATCAATAAGACAATCCATAGCATGAGTGTATGAGGATATCTGGACTGATTTGTTATGATATATGCCTGATCTTCAAAACCTCAAATCACACCGAATATTTTGTAAAAATACAATTAAATGTTCATTATTTTGTACAGATGTTCAATATGTTTAAACTTCACCATAATCTTGGTATAAAATTCCACATAGTGTTTCTTTGAGGTTGTTTTATGGCATGAAAGAGACACTTTTTAAACAGTTTTGGTAAAAATCATCTTAGCAGCTCAATGTTTTGCTGTGATTAATGTCAATACTCTAAGTTGACCCTCTCTGTTATATTATTCCTATAGTCTGTTTTGCAAGTAGGAGCTCAATTTCATCCCAGCATATTATCCCCCCATTCAACATGAAAATCTGCTTCTAAAATGCTCGATGAAGCATTTTCAGCGCCTTCATTTGGTTCATTCACTGTCACTCTTTTAATATTACTTCATTGCTCAAGTGTTTACATATCAGTGTGTGCATTACAGTATATTATGCTGTGTTTACTGACACCCACAGAAGGAAACATCTTCGTTAGCAGCAGCCGATTTCAAGCCAGGATTTAAGTACATATATGTATTAGGAAATGTTAATAGATCTGCAGTAATTATACATTACACACATTCTAAAATGACAGAGATGTGAACTAGTTGTAAATAATATTAAATGAGGTATCTCTATTAATCACTTTTATTCTCCTGGAGGTCAGGGTGAACCACTCAACAAAAATGTGCAAAGAAAATTCAGTCATTGCAGGTTTGACAAACACATTTTTTATGTTCCTGTGTCAGGGAGGACTTTTCTCTCAGTTTTAATTCAAGGCCAAATATGGATAAACTAAGTAATTAATCAAATCCTAGCACAAATGTTGCTGTGCATCCTCACATCTTTCAGACTAGGTAACAGGTCTTATACATACTTTCTTGTGGGGTGGAGTTTACTTATTCATTTGTATTGTTACTGAATGATGCATGTAATCAATGCTTTTGACACATTTTCATTCAAAATTGATCTATTTTTTTGCTGATGATAGAGCATGCACTTTTTATGAGTTAGTAGGTTGCTTTTGATAGGCTTCTCATTATCTATGTTATCAGATGTCCTGAACAACAATTTGTGAGAGAGAGATGAGAGCAGAGGGTGTAAAATTGAAGTAAAGCAGTAGAGATGGAGATAAGAAAGAGGATCATCTTTACCTGAAAGCTATTCATATGAAGTGTCTGTGTGTGTGTTTGTTTGAATATGTGTGTGTATTTGCTAGTCTTTAGCCATTGTTTTATCATTGGGGCTAGCTGGCACTTTTTTTGTAAAAAACTAATGCTGTAAATGTCTATTTGTCTGTAAATTCTTGCATTGTTTAATGAAGGTTTTGTCATTGCCCCATCTAACAGTTGTTCATCAATTCCTCTGTCAGCTTGTATGAACCCCTGTTTTGCAGCCTTATTAAGCTGGAAATTGTAAAACATAAAATTCAAAACATAATACTGTATACTGAAGACAAAATTAAGGAATTGGCTAAACCCTGTTACTAAGAAAAAAACAGGCCATTAAATGAAACTGTGCCAGTGGAAAACAGCAAATTGAATGATCAGTGTATGCTCTAATATAAAAACCACTATTGTTACTACTAATGGATTAATAGGTTTAAATAAAGTCAGCCTATGTCTAATTAGAGAGAGCAGCATTTGATTATCCATCTACTATGACTATATGAAGCACAAATCACACCTGATCTTAAACCATTTTAATTTTGAAAGTTTAGGTAGAAAAACATGAACTAACAAACATTCATTTACATGCATTTACAGAAAAACCCAGATCAGGCTTTGAGATTTTAAGATTTTTCTTTATTGATCCCCCAGAGGAGAAATTCGGAAAATACATCATCTACATATGAGTTTACAAGGGCTCGTTGGTGGGATTAACCATCTTGCACTGTTGTGCATGTAGGAAGGAGAACCGAGGCCTATAAGTAAAATTCGGTTTACTCAGGTCACCACCTAGAGGCGTCTTTCTGTTCCTACACTTCAATACAGAAACTCAGCCCATTCACCGAGCATTCACTGTAAAATGATATGGTATGTTAGTTTTCATTCTCCCCACAATTTTTATTGTTAATAAGGGCTGGTCAAGCTCAAGCTGTCTCACATTTGTTTGTACAAGGAACATTTCAAAAACACTGAAGGTAAATGTTATTAAAAATTATTCTGTCTTTAATCTGCAACATAAAAGTGTTCATTGTTTATTCTATACCTCTACTTTTATTAGAGTACTTGGCCACAATTTTCCAAATTAGTTATTGGCCATATGATTATTTTATTTTGGCCTGTAATATTGTAATGTATTCTTAAGACTCCATGCAACATATGGAGAAGCCACCCTTTTCTATATATGATTCATTGATGAGGATTTTTCAGTCAAATAAATGCTTATTTAGTAACAGAAAAACTCTTTTCTGTAATTCGATATTAAACATGTTTTCAACTGTTATTTAGTTGTTCTTTTTTAAATCCTTTTTTTTACACTTCCACAATTACATGGCCTGTATTTGTATTTGCCACATAACCTGCACAAATGTTACGTTAGTGCAAGTATTGCTCCATGCGAAACACTGTGTTAGCCCCACTACTACTAAAAGTCTATATCAATCGTGCTGAGTCCTGCTGACACACTGGACAACAGATTAAAGATGTTATTAAAAGAAATCATTGGCCAAAATGTGTTTCTTTCAGGGAAATAGACCAGACTGCTGTAGTTCCCTTCCTAGCAGCAGTACAGTCCTCCCACCACAGGTGACGCTGCACTGTCGATAGTATCACTGGGTCCAGTCCACTTCCGGTGGCTGGAAGGACTTGTGTAGCAGATTCGACAGAAATTTTTATGTTCGTAATGTAAAATCAGGCTCTAAATCTAAATTAAGGTATTATATTTATTCGTATGTGGCCACAGATGTATCTATAAATTAGTATTGTTTAGTCGTTTTGGACGCTGGAGAGATGGACGGACAAAAAGCGGGTAAGACTTTTGAATCTTCAACTCGAATATGTTTGTCGGGTCTTCATGTTAGTTTGGGCCGAATCAAAATAAACAAACGTGTTTAGTGGAAAACGTGTACCTGCACGGATTTTCATTACCTTTATTTTTTTTTTTTTTTACTTTACAGACTTTTGTTTTGTAATAAAGGTAGAGGTAGCTTGTCCATAGAGACTGTAATCTTTAACGTGTTTGCTCCTGAAGGCACAAACTGTCAGATGTTTGCCATCAAGCTCAGTGATGGGGCTCTGACCATGAGATAGATAGATAGATGTACTTTATTTGTCCCAAGCTGGGAAATTCTTTACACTACCAATGATGGATCAATGTGTGTGACTAGAGATTATTGGCTTTATTTAAAAAGGATATACAGTACTGTGCAAGAGTTTTAGGCAGGTGTGAAAAAAATGCTGTAAACTAAGAAAGCTCAAGATGAAGGGATGAACTGAAGAATTGTGCTATATTATATATTAGAATCTATATAAATTACATCCACTAAAAAATGTTGATATTCAGTCTGTAACCAGTTGTGGGTCTGAGCCTCATTTACTGTTAAATGTGGTGTATCAAGAGAATGGAGAATGCTGATTAATAGGAGCAGTGGTGAATAATACTATTAGTTTAATGAGCTCAAACAGCCTTTTCTTTTACAGATGAATTATGAATCAATAGAAACAAGATTACTGGTTGAAACTGGACCTTTATTATCAGTAATTCCAGCAGATAACATGCCATCCTCCATCACCTATCATCCTAACAACATATGAGCATCAAAAAGTATACACACCTTCCTTTAGATTTCCCTTCTTTTCTCACTACTTTTAAGTACATTATTTCTACAATATAGAAATTTATTTAAAAAGGAAAATGTAAACAATTTCCACACTGACATCTACATAAACAAACAAACTCTCTCACTCTATCTTATACTCTATGTTCGTTTCTCTCTCTGCAGCTGGTTCTGTGTTCATGTGTCGGCTGTGCAACCTCTTCTCTCCCAGTCGCACTCAGCTGCTGGCCCATTGCTCCCAGCTGCACCCCCAGCAGGAGCACCCTGATGACATCATCATTGCGCTGCAGCCCCTTGTGGGAGAGCCTGTAGAGACGCTGACAGGTCAGATTAACGTGTCAATGCCGGGATTATTATCACAAAATCATGTGAAAAAACACATTTTATTTCATAATAATTATCGCTACAGTCACTAATTTGGGGATGAATTGCACTTTGACTTGATTATCAGTCCAAGAGTATTTGTATAGCAGTGTATTGGACTCAAGCCCACATCAAATTCATTGAACAATACTATTTACAAGTATATAAAATATATACTGTACTACACAACATTATGTTACTCAATATGTTATAGTGCAATAGTACTCTATAACTTACCTTTTTTTTGGAGTTTCACGGAGTTCTGTGACAGAAGGCATCACCTACAGTATGTCAGGCTTTGACTACACAAATAATTGTTTAAAATAAAAGTATGGGGAAAAAACAGTATTATCTTCTTATCTGTTCTGCTGTCTTGTTGGCTCGCAGAGAACCCAGTGAAGCGAAAACGAGGACGACCCAAAGGCTCTACAAAGAAGACACGCTCAGATTTGACAGATGGCAAGGCTGACTCCACCCATTCTGCAGAGGATAATATTCAACAAGTAAAAGAAGGGAAAAAGGAAGAGGGCGACAGACAATATAACTCAATAAAAGGTAGTACTGTTGCCATTTAGATGTGTCCCATAATTCTTTCTTTATCATGCAGAAGATGAGATAGATATCCTCTCCATGAGAGTATTTGTTAAATCATGAATATCATCTTGCTGGTTGAGTGGACACGTAGTCCAACTGAAATATATACAAATAAGAGATCACACAGTTTTATCTTTTCACAAAAAGCACTGCCGGTGTCTTTGAGCAGCTGGCTTTTGCCTAAGTTCTCCTAATAGCCAATAAATTGTTGTGTAGATATTTAAGCCTCGACTGACTGATGGCATTCTGTTTTCTTCTGCAAGGTGGAAGTCACGACGGGATGTTGGGGCTGGAATGTAGAGTCTGTCATCGCTCGTTCAGCAACAGGCGACAGATCCTCAAACACATCTGTCTGAGAGAGGAGGATGAGGAGGAGGACGAAGAGGAGAATGGTGAGGAGTGAAATGAACCAGAAATAGAAAAGTTAATATCTGCCAAAGAGGCATTCACAGAACAGTAAGTTGGGGTGGCCTGATTAAGCATGCTGGGAATTATCCATACTCTAATTATAGATAATTAAATGCCTCTCTGTAAAATACAGATGTTATGAAAAAATACAAAAGAATGTGATTAATTTATATCATATATTTTACTTGGTGATTCAGGTGATTCTGATTTATGGACATAATGATTTTCAGGGAGCATTTGTGGTGGAGCAGGAGTTCAGGGTTCTGCGAGTTCGGATCCAGGGGGAGCAGATGCAAACCAGACACAACAAAATTCAGCAAGACCAGGACTCATGAGAGAAAAGGGTATGTTTGAAGATCAGGACGTGGTTTCTTCATATTCATTCTTACCACTGTTACTCTCCCTCCTCAGAGCACTCATGGATTTGTTTAAAAAGGCTTCAGCTTTAGTTTTATGACCCTTTCTTGTAGACGTTGGCAGCTTTAGACCCCCAAGAACCAACCGAAGCCGAATCTCCAAAGAAGCAGGCCAAGCAACAGGAAACAAAAAGTCAGTCATCAGTGTTGTTCTGACAGAGGATGAAACACTTCCAGGTTAGTCCTAAAGAGCTAGTTTTTACAATTTGGCTACAACCTGATTCATCTGCTGTAGAAAACATATTTATGTCTAAGATGTGGTGCCTTTAATTCAACAGGTGTTTCAAAAATGGTTCCAGTTGAGGACAGTTCAGCAGAAACAGAGTCTCAACCTCAGGTAAACATGGGAATACACAGGAACATTAAAACTTTGATTCACCCAGATTTTTGAATATATTATCTCACTTACCTCTAGTAGTATCTAGTTTATCAGACAGGATTTGAGATGGACTGACCACTTCAGCATTTCAACTGAATTCAAATGTGATGATTCTGTGATAAAATATTACTATTGTTTTTTCTTGTGTTTTTTAAATTATTATTATATTATGTTTATTTGATTTACATTGATCTGTGAATCCCATTATTTTATGGGTTTATTTATTGAATATTTCTGGGCCGTCAGCAGTCTGCAGTCTTCCAGAGTCAATCAAAAGACCTTGCAAGTGATGCCACTGTCTGCGATGGTAACCCAAACACGGATGAAGGGCAAAGGTAATATAATGGAAATTGTCCATCTCTCCTATAATCCTTTGAATAGAAAACATAAAATGTAATTGACAGTCATAATAACAATTTGTCAGTAAGCTTGTCGAAAATCTGACAATGAGAGTTGACTTATCAGCTGCATGCATAAATAATGTCGTGACGTTTCTGTTTGTAGCAGTCTGACCTACTAATGTAATCTTCTGTAGTCTGATCCCTTTGTTTTCTATCCTAGTTCTGACCCGACCTCCACAACAACAGCCACAGCAGCCAGTAAAGGCTTCCAGGAATATTCTATCAAGCAAGATGCTACCAAGTACTGTATGAATAATTGTTTGTTAAATGTATGAATTGACATTGATTTTATTCTATAGAAGCTGTAGCTTTGTCTGGAGCTGAAGCTTCTGTGTAAACTATGAGCTACATACCACTGAGAATACATCTGGTTCTTATCTAACATTCTAACAGAAAAGGGATGTTTGGCTTTTTTCCTGTTTTTTGATAAGTTAAAAGTTGTTTAGTTTGTTTGCTTATTTGTAATATCTGGTATTTATCTACCATCAACAACAGCAACATCAACAACAACCTTCACTGCCACAATAGCAACTACAATGATACTGGTCAGCTTGTAAATGTGATTTTGTCACTCTGTCTCCCAGTTTACTTCAGAGCCAGCTGAAGATCTTTGCCTGCGAGTTCTGTAATAAGATCTTTAAATTCAGACACTCACTGGTTGCCCACCTCAGGACACACACGCAGGAGAAACCGTTCCAGTGTCCACACTGTGACTACGCATCAGCTATCAAAGGTAAATCCAGGCTCACAGGAGAAACTGATCTAGAGTCCAAGCAGAAATGACATATTAACAATTAAAAATGAGACTGATTGAAATTGTTAACATTGCTATTTATGGATATTTTTTTTTTAAATATACTATATATATATGAACAATTTCAAAATATTTTAAATTCCTCTGAAAGCTGCTCACTTACTTCCCTGCTTACGTCCTTGATTTTCCCTTCAAAGCCAACCTGAATGTTCACCTGAGGAAGCACACTGGAGAGAAGTTCAGCTGTCAGCACTGTCCTTTCAACTGCCTCAGCCCAGGACACCTCAAGGTGTTGTTTTTACTGGTGACTCATAGTAGTGCTGTTGTACCCTTAGTATAATTTGTATAGTATGCAAACTTGTTATCACACTGTTTCCACATCCAGATTCATACAGACTGGCTTAATCTTCTGGGTGTAGCCGCACTGTTCTTGTGGTTGCAGCAGTAATTCTGTGTTTCTGCTAATGCAGGTCCACGTTGAGCGAGTCCATATGAAGGTGAAGCAGCACTGTGGCTTCTGTGAGAAAAAGTACTCAGATGTGAAGAACTTGTTGAAACACATGGAGAAACGACACAACCTTAAAGACCCTGCAGTCCATCAAAGTTACCAACACCTCAGGTTTGATCTACATTATCTCCATTATTTTATCTTCCTATCTGTTTAACCCCAACAACCGTCCTAATCTGTTTACCATGTCCAGGTTAAAGACTCGTCAGGGCCTCAGGCAGCTCCTCTACCACTGTCCCACCTGTAATCGACGCTTTAAGAACCAGCTTGAGCGGGAGCGCCACCTGTTGGTGCATGGGCCCCAGCGTCCCTTCGCTTGCTTCCTGTGTGACCATGCTGCAACCAAGATGGCTGCCCTCGCTGCTCACGTCAGGAAGCACCTCTTCCTGTACGTGTGTTGTGTGTGTGATGGGAAGTTTGTCAGCTCTCAGAGGCTGAAGAGTCACCTGAAAGAGTCTCACGCTGAGCTGGACCAGGATCAGGCCTTTACAGACTGTATCAACAACAGCTACTATCTAGTGCAGCCTGGAGGAGGCATGTGGGGGGATGAGGAGAGGGAAGATACAGGGGAAGGGGTGACGGAAGAGTGCAGGGTAGAGCAGGAGGGTGAAGATGAGAGGATGAGAGAGCAGGGTGGAAGAAATGGTGTAGAAGGGGAGGAGTGGCGAGATGGGGAGCAGCTGGAAGCAGCGAGTGAAGATAGGGAGCAGGGGGTAGAACGAGCTAAATCTCAGGATGAAAGTGCAGAAGTGCAGATTATAGAAGGAGAAATGGAGAAAGGAGGAGAATTAGAAAACAGAGGTGCACATCAAGGTTCCCAAGTAGTGCACCAGCAAGCGATTTCCATCCAGACAGCTCCTTCTGATAGACGGGACGAAAAGACAGCTGGGGAGAAGTTACAGGACAACACAACATTATCATCAAAGAGCATTCACACCACTCTCTTAGAGGGCAAGACTCAAGAAAACGCACACCCATCTGATGAGAACACACCTGTAGCCAACAACACACACACAACTTCGTCATCAGGAAATACAAACTTGTGTGATTTGGATGCACACACACATTTGTCATCAGTGCCTCCAGAGGGCGATGAACAAACTCCACATTCTGAAAGGGTAAGTTAATTACAGGTACAGAAGGACAGTAATGTCAGGACAGAGCTAACAGTTGTTTTCATAACTGATTAATCTGCAGGTTAATTGTTTGGTCTATGGAAACCATCAGAAAAACCTTAAAAATGCATATAGCTATTTTGTCATTATTCTGTCCGACCAACAATCTAAAACCCAAAGGTATTTGATTTGATATTCTGTGATCTTCTGTGTATGTATATATAGAAAGGGTGACGTTTGCACTTTGTAAAGATCATGACACAGTGACTTTATTAATATCTTCATTAGTAAATATAAATAACGATAACACGCCATTATTCCTAAACACAGTTGAGACCCTTTTTTAGATGGCTTATTTTTCTACTGCTTTAACTATTTGTTACTCCTCCTTATACTGTCTTGATTCTATTATATTTTGAATGAATTCAATTAGGTACATTTCACTTATTAATTCATTTATGTGGTTGGAATAATTACACAGTTTAATCTCCTCCTGACATAGACATTCTGTTCTCTGTTTTCTGCTGGTAGGCGTTGAAGGTTTTTCATCAGAGTGCGTTCCAGCAGGTGTTCTCATCTCTTCAGAAGACTCGACTCAACATAGAGTCTTTCCAACGGCTCAGGAAAATTTACGGAGACCTGGAATGTCAATACTGTGGTGAGATGATGAACCCCCCTTGATTTTATATTCCATATTATTATTTATTACTTAGTATTTCCTTTATCTGGCTTCAGTGTCAAATCACGTTTGTTTCTTCTGCTCAGGTAAACTGTTCTGGTACAAAGTCCCCTATAATGTCCATGTCCGCACACACACCAAGGAGCACTCACATTACTGTTCAAAGTGCAGCTATTCTTCCATCACCAAAAGCTCTTTAAAGCGGCATCAGATCCAGAAGCACAGCGGCTTGCTGCTGCCTTGTTCAAATCCCGGCTGTAAATACACCACACCTGACAAGTACAAGCTTCAAGCCCATTTGAGGACTCACCAGGAACAGGTAACCAGCCTTCACCCGACTGGAAAAATAACTCCTTCAAAACACTGACTCTTGGTTTCTCTTGGGGACATTTGTCAGATGTCTTTATAGCTTTGTCTCTGTGTTGATTACAGGGGAAGAGTGTGACCTGTCCTGTCTGCCAGCACAGCTATCCAGAGCACAGACTAAAACACCACATCAAAACATCCCACCCTGGTAAAGAACACACAAATATATCTACAGGCATGGACACACACACACACACGTTAATGTTCTCTTAAAACAATTTCAAATCTGTCTTGAAATCAATGTGAGTGTTTGATCATTCTACCAAATTCAGTCAACTTCAGGCTGAAACCTTTGCATAAAGCAAGAACTCAGCAAGACAGCTTGGCCTGTTTTTCTTGCTTTCTATCTGGCATGTTTCTGCTAATTTTACACTAAGACATCCCCTATTTATGATTTTAGGTGTCTCAATGTGATACAGTAGAAGGCAGTGTTGTATAATGTATTATGGCCAAGCAACTTTCTGTTCATAACTATGGGGCTAAAGATTCATTTTTTTGTTGTATTGATGAAAGTGTTGTCAAGACTTTCTACTTGTGGATTTCCAAGGCTGTGACTTCATTTGGTGTGTTTGTGTTTGTACGTATGTGTTGGACAGACACACTGCCTATGCAGGGCAAAGGACTGATGGTGCAGCGTGCAGAGAAGTGTCCCTACTGTGACTCCTACTTCCTAAAGAACAGCAGTGACTTTCAGCGGCACATCTGGGCTCACCAAGGTGTGATATTCCTCTGCCTTTAACGCAGACAAACACGCACACACATCGCCGGAGTGTGTGTGGAAACACATCTGGGCCCATCAGTGTCCATGCACAGTATTTCAGTGCTTGATTACCGTGTAATCTGAGCTTCCATCTGTCTCTCCTCCTCCTGGCTGTCCTCCAGGGGGACGGACTAGACTGACAACACACTGCAGACGTTGTGGAAAGAAATTGGCCCATTGGTCACTTGTGAAATGATGAGAACACAAACAAACAAAAATCATTCATGTGTATACTGCTGGCTGTAAGATGAAACAAAATAGAAATCTGGCAGTGAAGCTTGGATGAAGTTACATTAAAATTATGAGGTCATGTGGGTTTCTTTCTGCTTAAAGGACTATTTTTCTTTGTCTCTGCAAAACATGTGTAACTTACACTCTGCTATGTTTTTGTTTCTCTGGAAATCTAATGTGTAATGAGAGACTGCTGATGAGTATAAGGTTGTCCAGCTGAAATTGTTCAATACACAAACCATGTCTACATTAGCTTTAATGTGCATAGTGGAGAAAGTGGACTGCTAGTCCTGCTCCTCTTCCCCTGCCTTAGTATTTGTTTCCTTTGATGAACTGTTTACCTTGAGGTTACATCTGTCCTCAGACTGAGGTGGCCGGCAGACTTGAATCGAGCACAGGTGTTGTTGAAGGTCTCAGTGAATACAGCCAGTTTACTAAAAAAAACCCTGCAGTGCATATGCTCGTTATGTTTTTCAGCAGGTTTATCTGGCTCTGCTTTGCCGGTGGACTAAAAACTGCCTTCTTTGTTATAGTTATTTTACTACCTTTAATAATTACAATCCTATACTAAATGCTTTACTTTCAAAATATCTGTCCTCTTGAGGCAACATTACCTCAAGTACCTTCATTCAAAATAGTGCATGTTAATAAGACAAAAATACATTTCCAAGTTCCATCTTCTCTATCTCTTAACTCCTGTTTTTAGCACGTTTTTTGCTGCCACATGTGGTTATTTTGTCTTTGCTGAGCTGCGGATGATCTTAGAAGTGTGTGTTTGTACGCTTGTGTCCATGTGTGCAGGTCTGAAGCCATACGTCTGCAGCGTGTGTGATTATGCAGGCCGCAGCAGGAGTAACTTGAAGACTCATATGAACCGGCACAACACAGAGAGACGCCACCTCTGTGATCTGTGTGGTAAAAAGTTCAAATCTAAAGTCACACTGAAAAGCCACAGACTGAGCCACACAGATGAAGGTATGTTTTTTTAATGCCATTGTTGTTACTGCTAATTTACTCATTATTTTATTTATTTATTTGTCTATTTATGGTTATTCATGCTGTCATTGATTATGTGCTCATCACGAAAGTGCTGACAGAAATTTGTGGGAGTGCAAAGCGATTAAAAATATGAGGGCAATTATTTTGTGTTTGTTCAGGGAAACGGTTTCAGTGTTCAGAGTGTGACTTCACCTCGGTTTCTAAACCTTCCTTGCTCAGACACATGGAGCAACACGCTGAGTTTAAGGTCAGAATACACGCACAGGCAGACACACACACACAGTTTTCAGCTTCAGTATGTAAAACTACCCTTATATAATACTATATCCTTACAATACCCTTATGATATACTATATACTCTGTGTGAATTTTAAATATATATAGGAAGAAATTGCCTAAAAAACTCATTTATCTCCTTGGAAACTTCAAGATTTATTCTGTAATGTAAAGTATTTATTTCTATGTCTTTCTTTCTGTAACCTAAGATCCACCCATGATCAGTCATTTAAAAAAAAAAAATCAATATTTCAAATGTGGTCTTGTCTTTACTTGTGTTTGTTACTGTCAATTTACGCAGCCATTTCGCTGTGCTCACTGCCACTACTCCTGTAACATTGCTGGTCCCCTGAAGCGACACTACAACATGAAACACCCAGATGAGAAATATCACAATGCCGGACCTGGACTGCCGAACCCTGATGCTCTAAAACAGCAAGGTCTGATCTCTGCTGTCATACTGCCACGTCCAGACCTTAAAAGTTGTTTGAAGTAACTGAAATGGGACAGTACTTGAAAGGGTGTACCAGCAGTGTGAAGTGATAAATACAGTGCATAGTTAGTATAAAATTACTTCCATTAATCACGTGTGTAGTTACTGTCAGATAAAATTAGACTTGTGGAGTTTGTACAGAACAAAAGGTGTGTTCAGGATAACCTAACATAGCCTCTGTGTTTGCCTGTGTTTAGGTGGTATGAAGTGTCCTGAATGTGAGTTTGTTTATGGCACCAAGTGGGAGCTGAATCGTCACCTGAAGAGCAAACACAGCCTGAAAATGGTGGAAGGCACCTGGGAGGTAAACAGTATACTCACAGACCAGATACAGTGAAAAAGGCATTGGGTTATTTGTAGCCATGCTCGTGACACAGCTCTAGGGACAGCGATGACTTTGGTGTGCCTCTGATTTTTCCCTGTAGCACCACCATTGGGTCATAGTTTTTTTTACTTCTGTCCCAATTTCTTGTCATTAAAAAATATTTTTTCAGATTTCGAAACTTAGAAACTGTTTCCAAAATGTCAATCATGAGTTTTTCTTGTCAAAGCCAAATTTTTCAGGATAATACAATCTAATGCTGTATGTATAAATGTCCAGGTGGGGGAGGCGGTAGAAGCCCAGTATGTTCCTGTGGAGGATGAAGAGCAGCTGACAGAGGCACCTGTAGCAGCCCTGCAGGACAATGGTAACAACCTCTTCCTGTTCTTAATCGGTGAAAGTGCTGCACATAGCTATTCCTATTTATGTTTGTCATTAATGTGTTTCAGCATATATACCTAACACAGTGCAATAAATGTGCGTGTTTTGTGTTCAGTTAATATCCAACAGATCACTGAATTCAGTTCAGAGACTCATGATGCTGTTGCCTCCATGGTCACCATGGCTCCAGGCACTGTTACCGTCGTACAACAGGTAAACAACATCATGCCACTTACTCAGGAAATCATGAATGGTTACAACAAAATATTGATGTTGTGTTGTGGCTGAAGTTGCAGGTGGCTGACGAGCAGGAAGTGGGTAACTGCAGCAACCAGCTGATGGTGGTGAACGCAGAGGGGGGTCTAACTGGTAACCAGTTGATGGTGGTGGAAGAGACGCACGGCCTGGAGGCTCTGACTGTGCTCACTCAGGGAGAAAACGCCCACCACTATATCGTCTATGTCCAGGAACACACTGTAGAAATCAACTAGTAATGCTAGCATTTCAAAATAAGACTGTTGATCCATCAGTGTTGAAAGGGATCAGTCAGTATGAGTAGACCAGTTTACAAAAGCGAAGTAACATGAAATGTACACATAAGCAATAAAATCAGGATGTAGTGAATATTTCCCTGTCATCATGAAGAATTTCCTTCATCAAATTTATTTTTCATTCATCTGGTAATCATGAAAACAATAAGTGCAATACTTGGTTGTGTGATTATGTGATGTATTTTGTATTTTAAATAAAGTCCCTGTCCTGCACTGCTTGACACAGTGGAGTGTCTGCATTTTCTAAAAAACAAGCCTCACAGGTGTGGATTTGTGTTCAGCTGTTGCTCAAAAGGTTTTGTCATGAAACTCAAACATTTTTCCTATCAAAATGTTTAAATGTTGGGCACAATTGTCAAATTCCAACACACTATTGTCATGTGTGACAATATGATATGAGATAAAACAGCACAGAATATTTGCAATGTACTTCCAGAGTATCAGAAAAGTTTTTTTTATCTGGCTCTTGGAGGAGTGACACCTTGCATTATGATATCAGGATAGTGGTTTCTATAAACTCTTTAGACACTGACAAAAAGTCTGAATAAAAGGTCACTTGCTACCATGTCAATAAGAAGTCTTCTCAGCCCAGAATGGAGACAAACATCATGCTTTCTGAAGTTTTAATAAAGCATGGAATATGTATACCCTTTGATGCAGGATAGTGTTATGAATAGAGCATATTTACATGTTTCCTGCAAATAACTACCATATCAAAAGTATGCTGTTAAAACATTAAGACAACCCTACCAAACCTTAAGTGCATTAGAATTTAATCTTGACAAGCACACTGAGGAGTGTGGGACTAAGTGTTTCTAATTGAAGTATGAATGACACAGTTCAGATGAGAATGCCGCCAAGAAAGCATCTATTAATGCACTAAGTATTGTATGGGATGGAAAAAGAGAGTGAATGAAATGAGATGCAACGATCTTGATGTTTGTATCAGCATCTGATCAGATGCAGACTTGGAGGGTTTCAGAGTCGCAGTAGCAGGTCTATGTGGTAGTTCAGTCTCCGTCCAGTAGGTGGCAGCGGTGCGCTTTGTGGTCTGTTATCAGCTGCCGATACATTGTACAAATTCCAGTAGTAGAGGAAGAAGAAGAACAACCGGTGGGAAATTTGACAGTGCGCGAAACTTTGTTATCCAGATTTGATTTGATCCAAGCAAACATTACCCGTGAATTTACTAATGTTAACACGACATGGACCGCTACGTGTTGGTTATATCATTTTGCCCAACTGATGACGGACTGGTGGAGGATTATAAATGTAAGTTTTAATTCCCCGGTTGAAACATAAACTACTGCTACGCTATGCTAATACATGTACTCTGCTAACAACATGTTTAGTAACCAGGGGGTTTAAATGTTTTATCAGAAGTATCAGTTCATGTCTAAGTTAGATTTTTATTTAAGATAAGTTTGTTTCAACCGAGAGTTTTGTCACATACATTTGGCTTGTAAACATTTAAGTTACTCCGTTAAAACCTCTGTACAGTAAAACAAGGAGAATGTGATCAGTAGTGTTAAAACTTGGTGACAGACATGACACGAAGGATTTAAGATGTCAACAGCATGCAGTGAATTTTTTCTCAGGTTTCAGTATCTAAACTGACTGACTCATGCTAACACAGGAGGAGCTGTTTATGTGTTTGACTCTTGAATAAACCAGTAATAAGGTTGTCATTGTCTCAGGTTTGGAGCCAGTGAAGCAGATATATGACAGACTTGTGGACATCTCAACTCAGGAGTCGGTGAGAGGGATCTCTGTGTTTCCAGGTACAGTAACTTATGCTCTAAAGGCATCTTTCACCCTGCAGCTGTTTCCACACCTCTCCTTACCTTTTTTCCTCTGCATGTTTTCTCAGCTTGTTCTCTCAGTGGCAGCCCAGCAGTTCAGAGGTGGTACTTTGCTGTTCAGGCATGCCAAGGACTAGCACAGGTGAGATATTTGGATGATTTTTTCTAATCTTTTGTGAGGTGTGAAGTGTATTCTCCCAGGTTATACTATAATATGTTTGGAAACAATTTCTTCTCATTTGAGCCCATGCAGCACAACCTTTTTGGTAACATTCAATCCTATAATAAGTGCTTGGTGGATGTGGAGAAGTGCTCAGTATTTTATAGTAGTTTTAGAATTTTAATAGAAGCCACCAAAGCTGTATTATTCTGCATACTGTCAGCAAAATTACAAAACACTTTATAGCACCTTTGCAGCATGCCATCAACATACCGTACCCACTTCAGATCTGTGTTTTGATTTCCAACTAAGAGGAGGAAATGACAATTAAGAAGCAAACATATTAGGGTTTTTACCATTCAAACTATTGAGTCATAGTTGAAGGAAAAGGGGGCTGGAATTCTGTGTTTATACTTCAATCTATACCACCTGTTCTCTAGTTTTGCAGCTCAGACTGGGAGGAGCTGGGAGCAGTTCATCAGAAAACTGAAAGTGTGGAAGAGAAGTCTTCAGCTGTGGAGTCGTGTCTCAGTTCTCTGAGTAATCAGGAGGCAGCGGACCAAAAGGCTGACCAGCCAGCACTGACAGAGTGAGTGATAGATGGTAGATTTCTGTTCTTTAGATAAATTACTATGCTTGTGTTGCAGGTATGTGCCTAATGCAGCTATGTGAGCTCATAACATCTGAATATAATAAAGTTCACAATTGAATGTACTCAAAAAAAAGTCTGAGTCTTCCATTTTGGCCTGCAAGTCTTTCTGAACTTATCTGAATGTCTTTCTTGAACAGGCTGTTAGAGGAGGCTGCAGAAGGAGTGCATCTACTGTCAGACAAGCTACCACCTCCAGGTACTGTTGGACAATGCATAGTGCTTACTGTCTTTATATACAGTATAAAGTGAGTCATCTTATCATTTTGTAGCTGTCATTTGTGAACATCTTAACTATGTGCTCAGCAGGCCTGTCAATGTTTGAAAATATCTAGTTAGAATAAATTAGAATGTGAAATTTATTCAAATTAATTCGAAGACACAATTATTCTATCTATATGCAGTTTCATCCAAAATGCTTCCACACACTACTTCTCAGATGTTTTTTTGGGTGCAATGATTTCTGTACAGACACAGCCTGCTCGTTTTCTCCATTTTGCTTTAATGAGGAGAACAACGATCGTCTAGTTTACTCATAGGGCAACAGAGCAACTGGTTAGTTTACTTCACAAAACAATGTCTCAAGTGAGAGTTTTGTCTTTGCCAAAAGCTTCCAGTACCAAGGAATTAAAACCTCTTTACTGAAGCCAAACTCCACAGCTGTGTGACAAGAATCCAGTCCAGTTCCAAGCAATTAGATTTTTAAAATCTGCCTGCAGCAGCCTTGTAGAAAAGGTGGCCTACTGCACTTCATAAATATGCACTCACCACCGGGAAGATGGGGATACTTCTGCTCTTACTGACTACTTCTTAACAAGTCTGCCTCCTGAAGTGATGTTTCACTTTCTTAAAGAGCGTTTCACAGCACACCACCTCCACAGGAGTTCAGGAACAGTCACCCTCCATCATTAGCTGCCCTGAGGAGCTGGAGTCACTAGTGGCCTCCACAGATCTCAATATTTAGAATTGCCGACAGGCAATTCTACCTTCCTTTAAAAAGATGGTGTCAGTGAAGCAACCAGCTTGGTTCATTGACCCCTCATGAAATCCTATAGAGACATGTATGTAAAAAAAAACGAAGAAGAAAGAAAATGTCTAATGAATTCCTCTATGGTTTGTCCCATTTTCCCCCTCAGGTAAAGCCTTGCTTGATGTGCTGGTGTTGGGCTCTGCAGAGCAGTCTCCTCCTATTAAAGACCTGCTGCCTCTGCTGGGAGCCCTCAAACATATGTCTTGCTGGCATGCTGCGAAGATCAGTGTAGTCACACAACACACCACTGGGTGAGGAGACAGAAAATACATGTGCATTACATTTTGTGATTTGCACAATCAAATGCAAACACAGCAAGACAAGAACCCTCTGTAAGTCAATGTAATAACAGGATTCCTGTCCCTTTACAGGATTTGTGTGCATATGCAAATGCACACACAGCTAATAGTTGTTTGTTCATTTGCATATGCACACTTTGACAGCAGTCAGCTGTTTTGTGTGAATTTGTAAATATGATCAATTTACCACTAGGGGGAGTTAGAAGTGTTCACATGAGTGAAGTGTTGACTTACAGTAATGGATGAATTGTCTGAGCAACATTTCTACAGAGGTGTCTATTTTAATTGAGGGCAAAATAGCTGTATTAAATCTCTAGCAATGTGTTGCTGCTGCACTTGCTTAATTAAGAGATTTAATATTGAATGCAGAATTTTATTCCTAATTTACAGGAATCAGAAATAAAAGTTCTCAGAGTTCCCCTGTCCTGGTCATTGATTGATCCTTGTTTTTTGCCCAGGTGGCAGAAAGCAGCATCCTACCTGAGTGCAGGTCTGGTGGGGCCTGCTGACCTAGACAGCTGTATCGACCATAGAGAACTATGGAGGGGTGGCCTGGTAATTAGAGAGAAGAAGGTAAGGACATCCAAAAGCAGAGCAAGTGTGAGGAAGAAGCATTCAAGTCTTCGATACTTTAGAAAGATGGAGGAGTAGGTGGAGAAAACATGAACTCACTTGAACCTATACGATGTACAGCAGGAGAGCAGCTCAGCAGTATCAGTTTTTTTGTTCAAAGTAGAATTTAATGGTCACAAACACAGAATAGAGGGTGTTAGTGACACAGGACTCTGGACTCTGACTCAGGACTTTCTTATTAGAAAGAAGAAGAAGAAGATTTTGAAGAAGGTTGTGTGTCTGTGTTTGTACAATATGTGTATCCCTATTAACAAGGAGGTTAAGACACTTGTGTGTAAAGAGAAGAAAGCAAAGATTTATCAGTAAGTTATACGCTTATACAGTACTTAATGAATCTTTTGAAGCGCTGCAGATAGAAAGCAGCAATGATGGAAAAAATGTGTGAGGTACTAGCCGTTGAGAGAAAGAACTTCTTTTAGTCTTACCAGCTCTGTGCCTGTGTTTGTATGATTGTGTGTGTGTGTGTGTGTGTATTCTGGACAAGTAGTGTAGAGAGCATGAGAAAAATCTGTGTCCTCTTGAACTTACCTGCTTGCTTGCCCAGGGCTTGTTATGATGAACAGTATTCTCTGGAGGCTGGAGCACACAGCTAGCTGGCCCTGATGAGAGACGGCACAGAAAACAGTGTTTCCTTAAGAACCTTCTGTGCCAGGGCTAATCATGGTTTGGAGACCTGATTCATGCCTGAGCGTTTGTTCCTTTATCTCTTTCATATGAAATTAGTCATGCAGTGCACACAAGGCCATAGGGGAAAATTTCACATATTTTCTTTTAAATTGAGTGAATTTTTCACTCAGTGGGGGATAAGTCTTTCTCTGCTGCTGAATGAATGTAGAGGTATTACTGAGAGGTCACTGAGGGATCATGGGAAATAGCTCTGCCTTACTGGCATCGCCCTGGCAGAGCCGACCTGGCCTGGCCAGGCACTGCCTGGCCCGACATTGGC
The DNA here is from genome assembly GCA_025331565.1 of Holacanthus passer. NCBI lineage: Eukaryota > Metazoa > Chordata > Actinopteri > Pomacanthidae > Holacanthus > Holacanthus passer. The sequence continues at coordinate 7,293,394 of JAFREQ010000012.1, read as the reverse complement.
CCCCAATCTGACTCGACCTGGCTCCCTGAGGAGTCGGCTGAAATTGATTATTGGTCTGGGCTTCAGCGAAGGACAAGGAGAACGCCTCCGGGCTAGTTTCTGTCTGTATTTAAAGGAAAGCGCTGGTGTTATTGAGATGCAGGTATAGTGCTGTCAGGTGCTGTTCCATTTAGATGGATAATAATGGCTGTAACAACAGTACTTAACCTCATTCTCTTCACTAAAAGGATGAATTAAGTTATCTGTGCCTTTTTATATTTAGTTTTTATATCACCTGTGTCTACATTTTTCTGCATGGTCTGATTTTGGCAAGACTCCCATTAAGGGATAGAAATATATTTTAGACTAGGGCTTCTATTATTTTAGACCGTGGCAAAGAGTCTCTCAGACCATTGTCTAGACATAAAAAAATTTGCGCTGAATAACATTGTCTGTTTGAGGAATGGTTTTTCCACACGGTTCACCCTCATTAAAAAATCCAAAATCTGTCAGTACGCAGACACAAGATGGCTCTCTGAAAAGTTCATTCTCAGTATATGTGCACTGCATGCCTCAAGCCTTTACATCACACTTTGATTTGAGCTGATGAATGTGAAAACACACCTGACATGATGAATGTGTGTGAGAGAGACAAAGATTGGTCTTTGAGAATCACTGGTTGAGGCAACAGTGTGATTCCAACTTTGTGGCAGCAGTTTGGGGAAGGCCCTTTCCTTTGTTGTGGCAGAACTTGACTGGCCTGCACCAAGCCCTGACCTCAGCCCCATTCAACACCTTTGGGATGAACGGGAATGCCTCAGCCTTGCTCTTGAGGCTGAATGGGAACAAATCCCTGCAGCCAGGCGCCAACATCTCGTGGAAAGTCTTCCTAGACGAATGAAGGTTGTTGTAGCAGGATATTAATACGCACAGTTATGGAACAAGATGTTAAACAATGCGATATTGTTGTAATGTCCTGGTGTCCACACACTTTTGGCCATGTAGTGTACTTTATTTCTGAGTAGCTACACACACACACACACACACACACTGCCTTTCAGTGTCAAAGTGAATAGGCTGAAGTGAGTTGACAGCATTTTTTTGTTGGTACTCTGGAGACGACTTCATGCCCACTTGTACTTCTTTCTCATTAAGCTGAAACTCTGGCAGGTGCAGTAGTTTTGTGTGTCTGGACAGAATTGGCCGATTTTGTGCTTTTCTTCCAAGTTTCTCTGGGGAGAGTCAGCAATCTGTTTCACTGTGGAGTTTCCCTTTATGTCTCATACTGTTGGGTTTTTGTTTTATCTGGCTGAGGTTTTCAATGGCCATTTTCAGTTTGTATCTAAAAATATGCAACTGAGGTATCTTGAAACGGGTCAGAAGTTACGTCTTTATGTTAAATAGTGCATTTTGCAAAGAATGACAGATCAGGGTGTGTTGCTGTCAGACTAATGTCTAGTATTTTTTTAAATATCAGCCTTTTAAGAACTAAACAGCCTTGATGGCCATGCATGCTTAATGTAATCCACAATGTTTTCAAAGGGTTTAAGGCACGAGAGATTGAAAATGTTTCTTAAACCCTTCTATTGAAGTGAGACATGAGAATCACCGGAATTGGAGGTAATAAATAGTCAGCTAAAAGCATTGATAAATGAAAGCAACATTCCCATTTCAGTAATTATTTCTGGAAGGTTGCTATTTTGATGCAGACCTTTTGATATTTGGTCGTTGAAATTAAGTCCAAGAGGCTCTTAAAAGCTGATGTATTTCTGTAGCAAAGGCCACAATTTTCCAAAGTTATTAGTTTGATCGAAACTTAAGTTTAACATTTCTATTTGTGTGCGTGATGTGCAGTATTGGTTTGTGTTCTACCCTGAAATACGTTTAAAGCAGCATTAACTGATTTGACTGAAGCAGCCGGCCGAGCTCCAAACACAAGATTTTAAGTAAAGTTGCACAACAGACAATGAAATGAATGAGCTGAAAAATGAAAATGTTTTGTGGATTAATCTTTTTGAATGAAATGAATGAAGTTCAAAGTACAGACCTTTGACAAATTTAGGGATCCTCATCGAAACATTCAATAAAATGTATATAATCTGATATATATTTATCAGACTTTATTGCCATCGGCCTCAAATGTCTAGTATTGGTCACACTATAATCTGAAGAGTCGAATTTTGATCCTTGTCAACTGACGATATTGCGTGCTTGACAAAAGTTTTCTCCAGTCATCTCTGCTCTGTCTGCTGAGCTCTGAGTATGCTGAGGCAAGCATACGGCTTCTCCTTCAATAAAGTGACCTTTTCGAAGTTGCTGCCTTCAGAAGTGAGTGGGCTCCGGCAGTCAGTCAGTAAAAGCTTCACTGTTGGAGAGCGGTGGAACAAAGGACCATTCCCAAAGGAATAAATGCCTGTCTGAGAACAAGCACCACAGCTTTACAGCCGTCTTCTACATAGCATAACAACTAATATGTGTGCGTATGTGCACGTGTACCATTAACTACACAGCCATGTGACAAGAGTTAAATTGATAGCAACCACTTTATAGCTGCATGATCTACTGCAACAGCATAGCAATCTCAAACTGTCTGTGCATTTCTGTTCTCTGTAGTACAACAGCTTATTTCTACAACAACTCATTTCCAACTACAGTTATACTGACTGCGAGTGGTTATGTGTAATTTAATCAGAAGAATAAAATCAATTGCTGCTATGTGACCTTTTCTCTCCTCTGTTTGTGTGTTTGCCTCAGTATGTGTCGGAGCTCCGTTTCGATGGCTTTTCTCTGCGCTCACCGGTGCATCAAATATCAGGGTCCAGTCTCTTGCAAGCTCCCCACATCACTACAGACCACAAACTGCAGTCTGAGGTGAGTCCTGAGCTCCTCACAATCACTGCCTCTCACGTGTTGAATGACAGAATGTGGTCATCTTCTAATGCTCAAGTGTGTCATAGCTAGCCTCAACTATCAAACTACATTATGTTTCACATGATTAATTCTGCCTGACATCATGTTCAATGTGCTCTCTTTGCGAGTGTGAAAGGAACTCCACAGGATTCCTTTTACTTTATTTATGATTTCTGTTAGCTCACTTTCAACAACCCATATAGCTGCTTCCATCTTATCCACACCTTTTTTCATGGGCGTAGCTAAATGGCTAGGTAGCCACAGTATATAGGAAGAAGACGTCCACACTCTCAATCCCTCACATGAAGCTCTAAATGGTTTCTGTATCTGGGAAAACAGCAGTCAGTGGGCACAACAACAGATCTGTTTATTTATTATACTGAACAAATCAGACATGTGGGCGGCGATTCAGAAATCTGGAACCAGGCTATGTCATAGCTTCATCTCATTTAACTTTTCCAAACACCTCAGGCAGCTGCGTTTATGGGTTTTATAGCGAGAATTGCAAATTGCGTTTTGGTTTCAAAAGCTGTTTGCCTCATTATTTCCTGTTTCTTGAGGAGTGAGGAAGTCTGTTTTTGGAGAAATGTAATGTGTTTGAGGTTGTTCAGACGACTGTGATGAAATTATGTGTCTTATGTGTGTCCATGTTCCCACAGAGGTGGTTTTAGCATGTTGAGTAGATTATGACTGACTTTTCATTTATGGGAGAACTGTTCCTTTAACCCCAGTTCAACCCACATCTTACCTCGCAGCTGAAGAGTTGAATGAGCTGCACACAGTCTCATCTCTGAATCATTTCTGAGGAGATGAGTTCAAAAGGGTCACTTCCTGTTTGCCCTTTAATCACAAAGAGGAACCTGTGACAGAAGGACCCTCAGATCAGTCAGATAAATCAAAGTATTTTATCTGCCAAATGAATGCCGACCTCTTGTACCTGTGATGACCTCGGAGCCAAAAAACAGCATTCGAATACAGATTTATCGTCTCATCATGGACGGCCAATGCCCAAGGCTTTAACTGATGGAAATCTGTAGACTGCAGTCACAAGTTACTTTCCCAGGTTTTGCACTCATCTATCGGCCATCTATCTTTCACCAGAGTTTATATATGTTTTAGGGCAAACCTCACCTTCGTTTGGCATCAACTTTTTTTTTGCCAAGATGCATCTTTTACTATTCAATCATCAGCTTTTTCTTTTTTCAGACTTTGTGTTCCACATTTTTTAATAGAGTGGTTCAGAGTTATTTGTCTTGAGGTGATATGAGTCACTGGCTGGTACTGAGAAACTCTAGTGAGCTGTCAGCTTGCTGTGATATATCCATCCACACAGTGTGTAGCCTCAGTTAATGTCCACGTACTGTATCAGCACTATTGACAGTGAATGACTCATATGACCTTGTGTCAAAACTACTGCTTTAAGCTCTCATTCATTCAAAAACAATGATATTGCCTGTTCACATCATTTTTTACGCTTTAATTTTTGAGTTCTCTCAGTTTCAATTTAACCCAGTGATTACTCTAAAATAATGTGCCTTAGTGCTATAAGTGACTAAAATATGTTAATACACACTTTACAGACATTACCTGCTAAACATCAGCACATCAGCATTTAGCTCAAAGCACCATTGGGCCTCACAGGACAACCAGCATGACTGCTGGCTGTTTTGCTTCTTTTTTGAAATTGCTGAATGTTAGTTTTAGAGATGATTAAGTGTTTACAGTCTAATTGACAGTCTAAGTGGGTTGGCAGTGTAAAAGCTGTGCATTAGTAAAGAGAGTGTGTGAGACTCTGGCTTTTATAACAGTTCAGTAGAGAACAGTGTAATGAGTTTTCTTATGTAGATGAATATCCATAACAATAAAACCACACAGGAGCTGTCCCCGGGATGTTATGACCTGATATGGGATCTATATCAGACATGCACACGCACACACACACACACACACACACACACACACACAGAGGCAGTCTTTCTTGGCATTAATAGCATTAGCATTAAAGACAGTCATTTGAAGGGATGTCTGTTGTACACATTGAAGAAATACTGAAAATAATCTGGTCAGGTGAGTGTAGGAATACAGAGTGGCCTGATGATATATGTGTTGTGTTTATCTTGACTGTTGTCAGCTTTGTGTGCTTGTGTCTGGAAACAGATAGTACATGTTTGTGTTGTGTGTGAGATAATTGAGCACAACAGAGCACGATAGTTCAGGTGTGTGTGTGTGTTTGTGCATGCTACTTATTTGGATGTCTGTGGAGAGTGATACTGTGTGTGTGTGTGTGAGATCTCATCAGATTCCTGTACAGAGAAGCAGATGGTGGTGATTGTCTTGGCACACAATTAAAAAAACACTCTGAGGACAACAAAACTATCACATCTCCACACTGCTGGGATAACTGACTGTAAAATGACTCACACACACACACACACACACACACACACACACACACACACACATCTAAACCAGCCATTCTCAGGGCCTCAGAGTGCCATCTATTGAGAAGCGGAGGCAGTGGTACTGCCAAATTATTTAGATTAAGATCAATTCTTTTTTTGGGTAATTTATATCTAAATGTGCTCAACGATTCACATAAATAAAAAAGTACTTCAAATCGCATAACTTCATTGACCAGTTGTTTGAATATCACCACGTCAATCATGACATCAGGTAGCGACAAATGTGCTTTGCGTCCTTTAGCTAACATTCCCTTGATGCAGTGACACAAAATGGGTCGGTTTTTGAAATACAAAAAGTCATGAATGTAGTTTTTTTCCTTTTTTTGTCCCTTGATCTAAGCTGTGCTCAGCCTCCTCACTGTCAGGAGTTAGTGTTGTGATAATTACAAACACACTGACACACACTCTGCTTCTGCAGGGCGTGAGGCCATACTGTGCTGTGTGAGCATTAAAACTGAAGTGTGTGTTCAGTGTGAGACTGAAATCTTCTGCACATTAGGAATAGCCTGCAGGCCAGTATGAAGTATGAGCATGCTGATGTCACATAAATGTAATATATTTGTCTATTAAATGGATAAAATGTTCAATCGAAGTATTTTATTTTGTTTTGTGATGTCAGTGTACATCATGTAGTAGTCGTTTTTTTGGAAATTCATTATGTTTATAGGCAAAATATTGAGATGAGAATCTGTGTGTAAAGCTAATGTAGTGGATGAAATATAAGAGTACTTAATCACATTGATGGAAAACACAGTCTTGCTCAGTGATTTTCAGCACTGCCCACAATGACTTAATACATCCAGATATATTGAAGGAATAGGTTCTTCCTTGTAAGGGGTACAGGTCTTTATTCTGCAGCGATAGGAGCAGTTACAAGGCTGAATATTGTGTTTCTTTGAGATTTCCAGTGAAAAAGCTAAAATGGACCGAAAGGGAAATGTTTCTAAAAAGGTAATTGGTCCATTCCACACATTTTCAAAGCTACTGTAAGCAAGAAATTTCTTTGACTCATTCCACAGTTGCCTTTTTTATCTTCTAACTTTATTCTCTGAGGAGCTGCATGTGAGAGAAAGTTTTTATTAATAGTGAATGTTCTACACAGATCCAGCGGCCCTACAGCGTATTCAAATGTTGACATTTAGTCTCCCGGAGCGTCTTTTTAAAAGCATGTCAACCCTGTTCATCAAGAGAGGGAAAGCTCTCCAGAATGCACCTTCTTTTTGGTTCTGAGAGCTTAAACCTGCAGTAATAGTCATGCATCAGTTTGTCGCTGCTGGGAGCATCCTCCTTTCTTTTTTCTTACCAAGATCACAACAACTACTTGTTGATGCCTAATCTGTTAAGGCTACACAAAAGAAATTATGTTGTACCCTTACACCTGCCTTTCACAAATACACACAGGATATGTGATTTTAACACGACACAAAATACTGATACTGAAAGCTGCAACAATTAGCTGATTAATTGATTAGTTGATCAAGAACGATGAATCTGTTTATTTATTTTAATGATCGATTAGTCGTTTGAGTAATTTTTTAAGTTAAAATATCAAACATTTGCTACTTAAATATAAGGATTTGCTGCTTTTCTTTGTCATTTCTGCTTGTGAATGAAGGTTTTGGACTGTTGGTTGGACAAAGGAAGCCATTTTATAGACTAAACAACAGATTAATCATGAAAATAATCAGCAGATCAATTGATAATTAAAATAATCGTTGGTTGCAGCCCTACTGATCTTTATGTGGGCCTGGAAATATATGTATAAGATTTGTGAAAACAGAGCCAGTGTTGGTCAGTGCCTTCACAGCAGCCTGTTATATCTGGATGACTGTTACACAGATTGACACAACAGTCGCTAATGAACGTCTCTTACTGTTGAACACCACTCGGCTATTCATAGCTATTACATGGGACAAGATTATAGCGATCTATATACAAACAGGGAACAAGGATATTATGCATTTCTCCTGCAAAGGAAAAAAAAACACACCAAACAGAATTAAGTCAGTTTTTGCAGTAATTACATGTAGAATCATCCAGAGTCATGTGTAAACACACAGAAACAGTTGAACCACAGGCATATGCAATTTTAAACTGATTTCAAGTAGGACAAATAAATATTGGAGGTCTTAATGATCTGTTTGGGTCGCTGCATTAGTCAGTCTCTTCAGTCATTTGGACAACGGAGTAATAAACGTTCCCAGCTCGCTAAAACTGACAGTTCAGCCTGGGTTCTTTAAAATCTTCATCTATCAGAAATGGGTCAGCACTTCAGTCTTCGTTCCAGATCAATAAATTATGAGATTGAGATTTCAGATTTTCCTTGGTATTCTTGTAATTTTCCCGTATATGCAAATGACCTGTTTTTCCACGTGACAAATGATTTATATATTATTGATTTCCTTGTAACTTAATGAGCCCATTGGATAAGTAGGACAAGTGCAGACTGTTGAAAGTCTTTTTCCAATGTGAGCCACGGTGTGTCTGTTAAGGGCTCCTGACAGAAAACAGTGTGTAGGTTGTTTGTGTTAAGGTGTTTAATAATGCTGAAACAGTTAGTTGGCCTAAAGAAAGTTAATCGACAATTTTTAAAAATAATTTATTAAGTCATTCATTGAAGAAAACTGCCAAACATTTCCTGGTTCTAGCTTCTCCACCGTGAAGATTTGTTGCTTTCCTTAGTATTTTCCTTGTTTTATATAATTGTAAATTGATTATTTTTGTGTTTTGTGCTTTTGTCTGACATTTGAATTTATGATGGACTTTTGTTTCTCCTTTTCTGATATTTTATCAACCAGAAAAATTGCTAATGAAAGTAAGTGTTGTATAAGTTGTAGTTCCATTTTATATGTAATTATATTGTTAGAGTGGGTGTCCGTTCTGTCTCTATGTCTAAAACTTCTCTCTCAGTTTCAGAAAAAGGGAGATCAGATTTGAGGCTCAGTTATATAACGTCACCTCTGAACTGGTTAAGGTTCAGTATCTTGCTCAAGGACACTTCAGTTGTATCTTCATCTTCAAAGTGATGGATGGGCTCCAACTCCTGAAGCTGTTGCCTCACAAGACAATGTGATTTTTTTTTTTCCTTTTAGATGCTGCTCTGTGAAATAACCCCGTTGTTTTTTCTTCATTCTCTTCTCTGTGTTTGTTTGTTTATTTCCTTATTTCCTTCATTACTTCTTTCTCTCTCCCCTCCACCTCCCTCTGTGTGTCTGTTCTGTGTTTGCAGGTCTTCCATTACTACACACCGGTTTTAGATTTGGTTCAGCTGGTTAATCTGTCGGACCTGCCCAACTTTCTGATGTCTGGAACCCAGTTTGAACTGTATCCTCATTTCTGAAGTCTGTTTCTTAGGAGCAAAAGTTCCCTCATGTCCACCTCTGTCCACATTTGAATGGAGCCACTTCTGTGAATCTGTGATCTTCAACCTTCGCTATATTGATAACATGTTCTATTAACTAGATGCAACAAAGAAAACTGGATTCTTTATTCATATATATCGACCTTGCTTGAGAGCACCTGATTAAATAACAGTAGCAGGTGAGTCATCTAACCATTTTTACTACAGCCCTCTAGGATTAGTCCTGTCTCAAAGGTGGCCAATAAAACCTACTCCTCAATATTGTAATGTTCCTTCACCACCAACAAACAGAAGCCTGTCTGGGAAGTCAATGAAAGCTAAACTTCTGTTGGACCAGCTGAGATCACTGTTTGGAAAGGTATCAACCCCTGAGCCGTACTCTTATACCTACAAATATTGGAAAACATCTATCATAGAAGTTTGTTATTTCTAATGAAGTAAATTCATCACATTCAAATGTAGATTTCTAATGTTCACTTTAGTCCACAGTCAAATGTATGTATGACATAGAGTAGTTGATGTTTATCTTCTGTGTTTCTGTTTCCAGGTTGGAGCATTGTTCAGCCTCTCCTGTATAATCACCCCCGTGGCCCAGCCTGCGGCCAGCCAACTCAGCTCCCAGCGCTGGAGAGAGTCTATAGCCAGGAGACCAAAGTCCTTATCTGGTAAGACGGAGTCATTATCTTGTTAAATGGATGACTGTTACAGGAAGAAACTGTATCACCTTCTGTTGCAAAATAAATTGGTAACTAGGACGACACTCATCTCGATAAAAAGGCCCTCTTTTGGGAAGCAGACTCAGAAGTGGGGCTAAACCAATTTGGCAAATGACACTGGAAAAATCAGAAAACAAATTCATGAGACAGGATATAACTGATATAACTATGCATGAGAGGAAATTGGCTGAATAGAGTATTATATATTAAGTAGAAATATATGGATGAAATAATCATAAACATAAAACTGTTTATTCTTTGCAGCAGTAATGAATAGGAAAAACTAGGATAAAAACCTTGCTGAGAATGAAGCAGATATTCTAATAAAACAAGTTTGTAAACTATGAAAGAGTTGAAGACCTCTTCTGTTGTGGATTAACTCTGGATGTCATCTCTCTCCCTCTGCCTGCACCCTGTAGTGCCTGACGTGGAGGTGAAAGGTGAGAGTGCTCACTACTTCCTGTTGGTCCAGGGCTCGGAGGATGCTGGATGTGGAGCCTGCAGGGTCAGGATGCTGCACTCAGACAATCAAATCAATGGAGCGGCTGCAATGGCAACTGTCTCTGGCTTGCTGAGAGAGAAGTTTCTGTCATCATCAGGTATCTTATGTTGTCATGTTCTTAGAGGAGCGTTTGTCTGTATTCCTGTGTGTGTGTGTCGAAACCCCTTGAATCACAGCGTCTTGGACCTGATAGTTTGTTTGAGAGCGTGAGAAAGATATTGATAAAAACTAACTTGATCTAATTTCTGTTGAGTGCAAATGAAAAAATCATTCTCATGGATTTTGTCACTAATAATCACACTCCATAATGGGAATGCCTTTGTGGGATGATCAGGAAATATGTGATCATGGAATCAGTGAGTTATCCGTAGACTTGAGCCCTGTGTTTTTTTTAGGCAAATTGCATCATTAACATTTAGCCAAATTAGCTATTAGCAGTTCTGCTTGCAATATACCCATGGATGCACAGATAAATATAACTAGATTACTGATTACAATTTAAATGCAATGTAAGATTTTCAGGTAAGTTCTGGAGTTCTAAGATTTCTAAGTGATTATGGTCATTTATTTGTGATGGAGATTGGAGATAATATGTTGCGGAATGAGTCAAAATCAGCGGTCCAAACTACAATAACTAACTTTAGAGCACCAGCATGCACTGGGCCCTTACAGTGTCTTTGCCTCATCTCTCTTCTTCCCCCTCACAGACTGAGAATCTTTGTTGTGTAATCAGTTCTGAAGAGCACTCTTTTATCGACATTTTGAGGTTCGGGAACATCTAGTAGTAATTTGTTTTCTGCCATCTTGTAAAGAAAAGCCCTTCATGTGTCCTGTTTCTCTTAAAGCATCTCCTTAGCTTGATTGGAGGAGAAGCCCTCCCGGCTTCATTGACAGAAACTGAGGGGTTGTCATTTTTCATCAAGCATCGACCTGTATGACAAAAGCAGGGCTGTGTGTCTATTTTGTGTCTATTTTGCGACACCGTCCCCCTTCTTAACCGTTCCTCCTCCTTTCCTCCCTCTTCTCTCACAGCAATGGAAAATTGTGACTGTTCCATAAGGATTTCCTCATTTTAGTCGCCAGAATAAGAGCAATCAATTAAAGAAGAAAGGAGTGAAAATTGGTTTTGAATGGACAGATGGATTCACAGGGAGAGAGAGAAGGAAGGAGAAAGGGTGATGAGGAGGAAGTGAATGTATAGATGGATAGGGGGATGAAGTGGATGGATGATTGAACAAAAACCTTGGCTGACGAGAAGGACAGATATGTGAAGCTCACACTGTTGTTTGTTTTGTTCCCTAAACTTAAAGCTTCTTTCTTGATGAAAGTCTTTCATTGTTCTTGGGCTTTATACGATATTCAGGAGACCTACTGTGGTGTTCCTCCCGAGAGTTCCTGCTGTTGTTAACATTTTATGCAACCTTCAGGAGACATTTTTGAAATTCTTTTAAATGCAGAGCAAGACTATAAAAGGTGCCCTAACTGCTGCAATGACACAGCGTGAACACAGCACAGTTTTCATTTAAAATGAAAGTCTCAAAATGCACACCTGAGGGTTGTTGCACATGAACAAAAGCATGAAATACTCAATACACCTTTGTGTCCTGAACTAGCACAAAGTTTCTGGGTGGGTTTCAAGTCTCTCTTGCCAACAAAAGGATTACACATTTAATTTGTCAAGCATATGTTTACAGCAAGATATTGAGGCAGCAATCTTAGGTTTATCTTTTTGTTACTAATTCAGTTTTGTAAATTAGTAACAAAACTGAATTAATTTACTAATTGTTACCTCTTTCCATTAATTTAAAAAAATTTAAAGACTTGACGGTGTAACCAGTTTTTATAAGTAACAAACAAAGATGAGTGAAAAGTTAGGGGGAAAAAAATCATTATTTTGTGTAGCAGATCCTGAATGATCTTGTGGCAGGGAGGGTCTAATGGAAGAGTTTTTAATGCCAGTTTTCTGTCAAATATGTGAAGTAAACTCATCATTTAGAGTGCCCCTTTAACTCCCTGATGCCCCTGGTCCCACTAGAGAAATACCAAAATGTTCTACACGCTCCGCTCCAAACAATATAAACAATACACATTTGAGGTTTATACATTTTTTTCCCTCTTTTTTTCCATTCACTACTTTGCTCTCTTTGACCAGGAGGAGCTGTAGGAAATATCCTCTGCACTCTGCCCTGTCTCCAAGGGGAGCTCCTGCTGAAGAGAGAGAGGAAGGTCACCCAGGTCCAGACTCTGGTGCTCAAAGAATATCTCAGTAAGTACTTCGTTTAAAGAGCCCCTCTAATGGAAAACACATCTCACAATATATACATAGTCCTGGGAACAAAAAGTAGGCATTGGGCATGATGCAGAATCGCACCCTGTTGTAGCCAAATAGATTTCATCTCCATTTTTATTGTGATTTTGTGCTACCATTGTGCTTGTATTAATTGCTTCCATGCTAATGTATGATAATACCCAAGGGAAGGTCTCAGAACAGCACCTTGAGCTCACTAAGAATATGTCATCAAAATGTTATGCCCCCAAGCAGGATGAAGAGGCGACCTCTCTCAACAGCAGAGTTTCATGGGAACAGATTTTTCACATTAGCAGACACACATAACATTTTTACCTGTCTAATAACCGTGTCTTCTCCTCAGGAATATTGTTTGACCAATACAAAAACAAAGGTATTTGGACAGACACGCCTACATAAACCTGGCTGACCCTGCACACTGTTCAGCAGTCATTTTAATCTGCATGATGAGAAGGATGTGTTCCTCAGACCGCTAACCCTTTCCTGACCCTGAAGACTGCTGCTGGCTTACGCCCCTCTTTAATTAGTCCTTTTCACCATCTCATCATCTCCGTGCTACCCACACTGACACAACCACTCTGGCCTGATATTAAATCGGAGTCTTTCTGGTTTGCGGATCAAAAACACATAATGTATAATTTACAGTGTCATTGATGGGAGAACACATCATAAAATGTGCCTCACGGCTCATCTCTTCAAAAATATAAAAATATAAAAATACTTAAATTAATCTTATTTGATGAAGTAATTAGAGCTGCAAGGATTAGTAGATTAACTGTTCAGTCAATCTACAAAAATCCATCTGGCAACTCTTCTGATAATTTATTGATTTTTCAAGTCCAAATTTTAAACATTTGCTGGTTCCAGCTTTTCAAATGTGATGGTTTGCTGCTTTCCTTCATTTTATGTTATAATAAATTGAATACCTTTGGGTTTGTAATGTTGGTCAGATGAAAGACGAAATTTTAATACATCATTTTGGGCTTTTTTTAAAAAATATTCTCACATTTTAAAGACAAAACAATCAATTGAGAAAATAATTAGCAGATTAATCAATAATGAAAATAGGATTTATTTACAGCTCTTACATTTATGACTTAATACATTATTGGTATGGAACATTATATTAAATACAAAATAATTTCTATAAACTAGTAAAGCCAGACCAACAGTGTGCTGCTGTGCTCTGTACTGACTCTATAGTACATGTCAGCTTTCTTCTGTCACCCGCTGGTTAAAACAAAAACAAAAACTAATTTTGACATGAGTCCTCAGTGTTGAATTTAAAATCAACTGAGATTAAATGTCAGTATATAAGATATGTATTCATACCCGAGACAAAGCCAAATTCACAGAAGGGACGTATCAACTGTCGGGGGCCAGTCAGAGCTTCCTGAACTGTCGTCAGTTTGAACTCTCAGCTCTCTCCAACCCTCAGCACAGAGAAAGACTGCACAGACAGACTGTTGAAATATCATTATTTTACAGACACACATAATGTCCCCTTGGCAGGCCAAGATAGTGAAACACCAGTGGAGTGGAGCCAGATTAAAGGAAGTGGAGTAAAATTTCTCAGACTTGAGGAAAAGCAATAGGGCTGTTCTTTGAAAAGGCCGTGAGCAGAATCAAGAGTCCTGACAGAGCACAGGCCTTAATGAAATTCATCGCAGTACATTCTGACTTGGCATTAAATTGAGAAAAGGCATGTCCTTATAGTTGCAAAAGTTAGAAGTACTGTTGGAAGTTTTTCTGATTGTGTGAAGTGTGTGTGTGTGTGCGCACTATCATGGGTCTGTCTATTGTCTTATAGGCTGTAATCAGTCTGTCTGATAAGTATGCCAGCTGATACATGTGCGTGCCAAAGACTTCATTTATCATTTTCTCAGTTTGAATGCCACTGGATATCTAACTCCCAACCATTTCTAATGTATGTATGTACGTGACTGCTTACAAATGTTAAAAATAGTAGTGGAACTATCTAGTGAATTTTACAACTCGAGCAAAGGTCTCAGAACAATGCAATTGGACATAATTTGATATATCTGATACATTTATTAGGACAAGAATGGACTTTCCTTTTTTTGCTCAACAAACAAATGTCCTTTTATCATTTCACTTGCTTGTCTTTGCCCCCTGTGCACCTCTTCGAAATGTCCAGAGAGTTTGAGAGTGATTCCTGTTCCATTGAAAAAGCTAAGCCTGCATAAGATGTTAGTTTAAAGATACAATCACTTCTTTAAAGCCTGAGTCTCCCATTGTAGCTTCACCAGACAGGAACCAGCACCACAAATTGATTCAAGAGATTCGCCCTGTTTCTACACAAAGAATGTTGAAATGAAATTGGGAAAGGGAGAAAGTGAAACATTGTAGTGTAGAGTAGTGGAGAAATTCAAAACTTGCTATAACCGTGATTAAGTTACTCCAGTGAGAAACACTTTTTAGTCACTCCTTTCCTAGAAGTGACAAGGAAGACATTAAGGTTCTATGGATTTATTGATTACCAATATTGCATTGCAAAATTGCTACTTAAACCATGTCATGGTTAATTGTCACATTTACCTCAGTAAGGAGATAAATTCATTCAATAATTATTCTTCAAATGCCAGCCTGTATGAGTGAATTAACTTGCCAAATATACCAATGCTAAAAAAAAAAAAAAAAAAAAAAAATTGCATTAGAGAGGTTCAGGGTTTGGTTGGCTAATTGCCTGGCCATATGCATGAAACTAATTAAAGGAACACACTCCTGTTTTGGAGGAGAATCAACAACCCACTCTTTAAGTGACATAAAGGCAGATGCTTAGAAGTTTAACAAGTTTACCAGTGAGCCAAAAACTAAATCTGAGATGTTGCCAAAATGAAAAGCAGCTTCTGTTTGTGTGTCCAGGACAGAAAGAAGAAACATCAGCCTCAGCCTCGATACCTGTAAATGATCTGAAGGTCATTCTGAGTCTGGCCAGGGAGCAGTATCTGAAGATGATTGACGCTGCTCTGCCCTCTGCTGCCTCCTGTCTGACAGACGAGCAGGAGAGCACGGCCACTAAGACCTCGGGTAAGAAAGAGACCAAAAACAAGCTAAACTAGTATTTTCACATCTGCTCGAAGCCACAGTCGATACATACACTGTGGAAATTTGTCAGTGGGTTGGTCTGTTCCTTTTCCTACATCATCCTTTTATTTTAAATGTCCTGTTTCTGTCTTTGTTGGCACTTGTTCTGAAGTTAGGATTGAATGTCTCAACTTTCAAATTGACACCAAAAGCGTCTACAGTAAAACTCCATTCATCTAATGTGGGTTTGGAAAATGCTACATTCACACCATGTGGGCATGATGGAAAGAACTGGAAAAACCGGCATTATTCCAACTTGGGAGGCCTCTCTTATTATTCCAAGATGGTTTCCCTCATTAATAGTTGTCAGAGTACTTAAATAGCCCAAATGAGCTACTTTTGTTACCTGGTTGGAGTGGTTCTGTAACAAGTGAAACCAGATACAAACAAAGTACAGGCCCTATTAAAACAGCTGAATTGATTGTGTATGTGTTGATATAGGATTTTATCTAGATGTAACTGCCAGCGATGGTGGATTTTGTTGCCATTTTGACAGACCCCCCTGGCATTAGATTAGAGGCAGCCCTGACTGTATGATACTGGGTGCTCAAGTTGTAGGATTTACAAATGTTAATTGGCCTTTCAGTCGATCTAAAGATATACATGGAGTAAACAAAACAACAGACATCTCACAGTACTGTGTGCCAAAATCCACATATGCCTTGAAGGAAACTGCTGTCTGTTCACCCATTTACCAAAACACATACTCTGACTTGCCCTTGAGTTGTTACACAGCGGAGCATCAGTATTCATTTCACCCACATTCACAGGATGACAGTTTTAGGAAACAATGCCAGCTAATAATACACAAATAAGAAATGAGCAATAAAATGAGTCCCAGCCTGCAGCCAGAGCTGAATGTGCACAGTGAGGGTGGTGCTGGTTTTAAAAATGTAGCTGTGGGGCTAATAGACCTGCATGTCAAGTAGTTTTCATGTCATAAACGCTGTGACATTATGTGCCAATTATTTTTGGAGTTTCTGTACAACATTGTTTTAATGTTTATTGTTTAATTATAGTGTTATTGTATTGGAATAGACAGGAACAAACCAACACCTTTACCAGCAAAAGTAGCTCTTGTCTGTCTCACACAGTCCACATAACGACTTTGTCTGTGTGTGTTTCCTACCAATTTCATATTCTGTTCCATTTACATGCACTTAGCCGAGGACCTCACATAAAGCATATACTTGAATTTTGCAAGAGGTGACCCTGTCAGAATTGACAGGTGTAAACTTGTAGAAACATACATCATCATCAGGGTTTTTCCATACTCCTTGCCCACCGTCTGCTCTGGAGATGGGAAAGTTGTTTACAGCACTAAACGGCTCCTGCCATCCATTAAGAATGGCTTTTTCATTTGTGTATATGCATCGCCTAAAGGTGTGAATGACTTTGTGTGGGCTGTTAAACCGCTGGCGGAGAGCTTCAGTCTCTTTATATACAGTAACCCACCTCAGGCCATAGCTGTGCATCTCTGCAGTGAACCTGCTGTATACAGTTTCATCACATTTTTGTCCTCCTTGAGATAACATACAGTCTCCCTGTCCAAACACACAAAAAGTGCAGAGTGATGAGATTTTGGATGCTGAGATTTTATCTGTTCAGTTTTCTGTCTGCAAAGAGTTCAGTGTGTTGACCTGGCTCTAGTGAAAGTACAGATAAGGCTGGGAAACCATTAGTGGAGGAAGAAATGCTCAGGTCCTTTACTTACGTAAAAGTACTAATACCACACTGTGAAAATACTCCACTACAAGTAAAAGTCTTGCACTCAAGCATTACATAAGTAAAAGTATGTAAATATTATCAGCAATGTACTGAATGTATCAATCAATAAAATCATCATATGTATGTATATGAAAAATTGGGATCTAAAGTAACTAAAGCTGTCAGACAAATGTAGTGTAAAAAGTACAATATTTACCTCTTAGATGTAGTGCAGTTTAAAACCCCTGTGAGATCCAGCTTATGGGTCAAGCTGTGTCAAACAGTATAAAAGCTGAGCAGTTACTTGGTATTTTTGGGCATGTTCATATCAGACAACTATAGCCTTATATACACAACTACTACTATTTTTCTATTTAGACTTAAAGGCCCAGTGTACATTTGAGTCTGAAGTTTAATGGAAGTCCACCTGTTCTTCAGCCTTTTGGAGAAGAAGGAAACAACTAGTTTTTCAATGACTGGTAATATTTTCAGTCATTGCAGACAAAGAAAAATGCTTCCAGTGAAACCCACATTGGGAGATGCTGGTTCTTGCCTGAAGGGAATTTCCAAATCAATCAGTGGGAACAACAACTCTGACCAGTTAAGCCTTGCGGCTTTGTCATTGTAGGTTTTCAGACTGTTTCCCAACTGCAGTCTGACTGGCCTGAGAGGAGCGTCCTGCACAACATAGAGAACCTGCAGAGGAGACGACAGAAGAGGAGGTAAAGGAGATTTAAAAGAGACACATGACAACTCTGTGTTCTTAATCTACTGTATTTGATCTACAGTGCATTTTGTGTCTTAGATTTGGTCTGTTAGGTCCAGGCTCCAGTGACAGTCTGCTAGGTCCTAAAGACAGTCAGAAGGGCTCTTCAGCTTTACTGGATGCCAAAGAACTTCTAAAACACTTCACATCTGATGGCCTGCCTACTGCGGAGCTACAACCACTGTCTATCAATAGAGGGTAGGTTCAGTCATCTTTTCTGGCTGCATGCCGAGTAGCAGTTCAACATTATCTGTGTTGTTGTAGGATGGTTCTGAATGACAAACAGGTAATGAGACCATAATGAGGATTTAATTATGATCATTAGTCTGCTGCAGTGAGCTTCACAATCCCTCTAGAAAATATATCGAGTTGTGTTGAAAAAAATATATTGTTCTGGAGCAGAGCAGTCATCAGTTAGAGCTAATAATGCTGTCAGGCCAAACTGTGTGTGTTTTAATCAGTGAAATTTATGTTTGTGGTTTAAAGAGACTGATTAATTTTCTCTGACAAACTCTTTATTTGTTTCTTCTCCCTCTCGCTCTCTCTCTCTCTCTCTCTTTCTGTTCAGTAATAATGTGTTTCAGTTGTCACCAGACCTCTCTCCCGGCAGAGTCAGCCAGATGCCCTTCAACAAAGCCTCAGCATCTCATTACCATGGCATAGAGTAAGTTTCTATAAACTGTATGGAGACTATTCAGCTGCAGTAACTGCTATTATACAGTACAGGTGACGATGAAAAATTTATTATGATCAGTAGAAGCTCAGACAGTAAACAGCCACATTGGTCTCCATTGATTCTTTATTAATTACTATTAAATTTTTAATGAGTTTTATTTGTTCATCTAGGTTCTGCCTGGACAACCAGCGGTCCTTGGACCGGGACCAGGCCTTTGTAAAACTCCAGTCCCGTCTGATTCGGTACGAGACCCAAACCACCTGCTCCAAGGAGCCCTGTGCCCTCCCCTTCGCCCTCAGCCCCGCCCCCTCCCCTGCTGTGATGTCAGAACCAGGAAGCGTGCCTGACGGTGAAACTCTGCAGAACGCCGACGTAGCACGACTCAAGCGCAGGTCGTGGGACACGGACGTTATCGGAGGTTATCCCCGCAAGAGGTATGGAGCAGGTGTATGTGTATGAACAGGTGTAGACACTGATGGGTGAGTGGCTGGGTGAATCTTTGGGTTGTGCTTGTGGCATATGCAATGCAATTGCTTCAGTGTTGGTAATGTTGACCATGTTTATGTCTGAATGATCCAGGCTGGTGAAGTCAGAGAGCAGTGACTCCCTCTGTTCTCAGAGCAGTGGCAGCAGTGGGACACACCCTGCCCTTAGGTCTCTACGACAGCAGTCAAGCAGATCCCAGTCCACCTCCTCCTCCAATAGTCCTTCTTGCTCTTCTACAAGACGAACATCCTCAGGTACAACAATAACATTCAACCTTAAATGTGAAGGGAGTGATCCTGCTTTACAGTTGATACATTTTTCACACAATACTGCAATTAATGTTGTTATGCATTTTATTAATAATAGAGCTATCTAAGAAACAACACTCTCAGTCTTTTTAAATTAAGTGCACAAGTTACTTATCGCCTAATTGTTCATCTGAGGCATTTAAGTCCATATCAAATCAGCAGCGATTCCAAAACTCATGATTAAGGGAAGTGCCAAATCAGCACCTGGACAACATATACTATATAAGTAGTGTCAACATGGAATGATGCAGAATGAATAAAAAAAATTCCAAAAATTAGTAACTCCCCTTCCTTGAGGCCTTTTAGATGTAAGACAGAATATATCCTTGGTCCTGTTGTCAAATAGCTTCCTCCATGTCCATGAATTTAACATGACTTAATTTGTGTGAGGAGTGGGGGCAAGAAAATTGAACATTTATCGACAACATTTATCCGTCAACACATTTATATCATCATATATAACGATAAACTCTTTTTATGGTATATTTTCACAGATTATTTATAAAATAAATTTAGAAGCCTCAAATGTCTTCTGAAATGTGATTAGAGCATCAAAAATCCAGCATTAAGCTATCCAATTATCACTCCTCTCTGACATGAGAGGATTTGTAAGTCATCTCCTATTTTCAGTCCTTATTTCGCATCATTGTGGAACAGCATACTTTAGATAGATCCTTATTTTACTATGGATTTGTCAATATTTTTAACTAATTCCAATTTCACCAGTAGGCCCTTCAAATTTAGGAGGTGAAAACGAAGACCTGTCAAAATAATTAGGACTTTACAAATGGATTTTGACAGCAGTGACCCTTTACAGGAGATCCTAAAAGCAAAATTGAGTTTGATTATGATGCTTATTTTTATTGATATTGTTCTGATTATTTTCATTTGTTGTTCTTATGTCTCTCAGACCTACATATGCTAAGGACTTGTACTGCCATGATGGTAATGCCTTATATAATTTTCCTGATATTCCTACCCAGGTTTGGCGACACTTCCCTCTGCTGACAAGCCTAAACCTCAACAGCAGAAGACACATCATGGACAAACAGAGGACAAAACTGGCAAAGAGTCACGCTCCCAGAAACACAACAGAGTGAGTTTTTGTATGTGTATGTGTCTTATTTTGAAAGGGATAAAACCTTTTTAAATTATTATCAGCTGAGTATTCTTAAAGGAAAACTACGGTTTATTGCAACTTGGGTTTTATTATTTTGATAGCTTTGACCATTGGTTATGATTGGGCATGTGCAGGTATCCAATTTTCATGCAATGATTTTTGTGGGCAAAAAATCTCCAGAAATAGTATCATAATATTCATCATCATTATAATCATCAACCACTATTAGAGCTGAAATATAGTAAAACTACCTCCCACCATGTTTGACTTGGATTTCAAACCTAAAAAAACTGAACACTGTATCATATATTGCCAATCTGTTCGACTTGACATTAGATACACTTTAAACAGCATAAACAATGTGAGGAAGAAAGGTAAAGTTCTGTCCTTGAAGTAGTAAGTTTTGTCTTTGTCAGTCATATATAATGCATGCTCTCTCTCTATCACTTAAAGGTGCACTATACAGGGTTCTTCGAAAACACAATGTCTCTTATGATCCACTCAAAGTGTGTGGTGGTGTATTTATCTACAGAGATCTTGCCCTCTGTCTGTATTTTCTCATTTTCTTATTTTGCTGTGTTTGAGATGATTCAACCTTTGGGCAGTGGGTGTGTAGCCCCCCAGCCAATAACAGCACGCAGGGTGTGAGAGTGGGATTCTATAAAAACGTAGTGACCAGGTTACATCTCTGTCTCTCTGTTACACTGATTTGTAAAGAGCTACAGGTGTGTGTGTTTCACCGAGGGCACGCCTGACCTACACACATGCAGAACAAAGAGGCAACAGCAGACAGGATGAAGTAACATTCACGTCCAATTCACGGCAACATTCACACATTATCTGGTAATGGGCCACCTTCCTGCGGGGTGCGGAGGTCTGGGCGTGGTTATTTGTGCATCAGAACGTAGCCACAGTGAAACAATCAGAAAATAAAGTTTCATTTGTCTGATTTGCAGCTTAGTTCTTGCTGACGCCATCTCCTCAGAAATGGGGCCTGGTTTGTTGGCTTGCTGTCGTCACTCTCTATCTCTGTTTGATGGGTCAAAAGTCAAACCTTTGTGACTAACAAAGTAAAACTGCTAATGAAGGCAGGAGCACTGTGTTGTGTTCATGGTGCCATCTGAAAAAAAAAGGGTAATGACGGCCATAGAAATTGCTGACTGGGTTGCTACCATCATTATGTTTCACCACAGTATACAGTAAAACTGGCTGGAGCCACGAAAATAGCTTTATTGTAATATTCGCCTGTTTAGCAATTGATTAAAAAATAAATCTTTTCCTTTTTCTTCTAAAGGCTGCCAGTGACTGAATATTTAATTACCCCACTCACCACAAACTTTACACACACACACACAGTGGCAGTCAGACACAGAGTTGTGCAACAGCTCCAGCAAAGATAAATGGTTTATGTTTTGCATGTGATCACTGTGAATGTGTGGGCTGCATTATAATGTTGTGGCAGAAGCACTTCAACAACTATACCATTATCAGGTCACCTGCTGCCTGCCTCCACAGACACACACACACTCGTTTCACTTTCATCTACAGTACAGTGTGTGCAATGACAGTAACACATACATGGATACATGCACATGTGTGTACACACACACACACACACACACACACACACACACACACACACACACACTGGCACACCGTTTCCTCTGTCCCACGTACAGCTCACAATCTGCATCCCGACCTTGACTTGTTCTGATTTGTGATTACTATGCAAACAGGCTTATCATCCAAACCCAAGTATAGGAAAGAACAGTTGGTCCTATTCAGAAATAATGATAGCAGTTTATTCGGGACAGAGATTAAAAGCTGCCTTTCTACTCCTCATGAGACTGAGTGGCACAGATGATTCCTCACAATAATTTATGGTGTTTCCTCAGAACAGTTGCTGTGACAAGATTAAAGGCAGATCTATTTATTTCAGGAATGTCTTTCCCCTGTCGACGCTAGCAGAGAAATATTTGTATGTTTATACCTGCGAGTTCACACTGAATGTAAAGCCTGCAATTCTGTGCATCCCCAAAAGGACATCCCCCAAAGTCAAGACATTTTGACTTCCCTTCCCTTCCCTTAAAACGGGTTCTATGCTAAAATTAGTTTCTCTGGACTGGGTTAACATCAGGTGGTGACAGAATAAACACAGCTACATTTAATGTTTTGACAATATGCTTTCTGCTAATATGAAACTGTGTGTCTTTTGTCTCCTCAGATGCTGCTGGACGTAGTAGCTAAAACACTCAAACAGCATGGGATCACTGCCGAGCATGAGTGCTTTGAGGCCTGCAGCAAAAGACTGTTTGATATCTCCAAATTCTATCTCAAGGTTGGTCTTTTTACTGCCCACACACAGTCAGTGCTGTCCTCCCTGTCTTTATTTGTGTTCTTCTATGAATCCAGGACTTGTACTGCAATTTTTGACCATATGTCGTGTTTTGTCATAGATCTTCACAACAAATTAGTACGATAACAGGAACGGTTTGAAGACACCATTTGTCTGTTTTGCTGTTTCTGCCAAACCCCCCATTTTCATCTATTTTCTATTGTGCCACCTTGTAAATTTTAATCAGGTGTTTTTGTTTTATAGACTGTAAACAATGAGGAAAAATGGCCTAATTTGCCAGCAGAAGTATTCAGATTCTTTCCTAAAGTAAAAGTAACAACACAACAATATAGAAGTTCTCTGTTACAAGTAATACTTAAGTATGTATTATCAAATATTGAAGTATTAAATTTACCAAAATGCTGTCTCAAATGCTGTTTGCTTGCTTGTCAACAGCAAGAAAAATCTCAGGCTAAATAAAAAAGTAGTGGAGGAAGAAGGATAAAGGTGAAAATACTCAAGTAAAGTGCAAGTATCGCAGTATTATAGTTAAGTACAGTACTTGAGTGAATGTACTTGGTTGCTTTCCACCACTCAGTTCTTGTAAGGCTTAATTTGCTGATTGACTACAGCTACTTTTCTTCTCTACTCTGTTTTACCTCAATCCTCTCCCACTTCAAATGTGTTCATCTGTGACATAAAATGTTTGATTTGTGTGATGTAAAGCCTGCATGAGCGAACCTTACTGTCAGTATGAGTGATCTTCCTCTTCTGTTGCTTGATTCCAGGATCTGAAGACATCTCGGGGTCTTCATGACGAGATGAAGAAGGCAGCCAGCAGCAATGGCAAACAGGTAACGCCACCGAACGCCAATGCTTCTCACTTTACTTCTCCTCAGCCTGAACCTGCTAACAGTCATTTTCTGTTATTGTAGGTCATTGACTGGGTATTGGAGAAGACCTCAAAGAAGTAAAGGCAGTTTTGACGAAAAAAATCTTTTGATATGTGATTGTGTTTCAAAGGTAAAAGAAGGTCCCCGGTCTTTATAAGTCTTCTTGATTCGTTTTAAATTGTTACATTAAGCCTGTTTTAATTAACTTAATCCTTTATTTAACTTTATCCTGGCTTTGACTAAGGCGATCATTTTCTTTTTTTTTCTTTTTGATGTGTTATGTTTTTTTTCTGAGCTTGTGTCTATTCTGATACACTCCCACTGCTCCAGAGCCTTGCAACAGAAGTACACTCTGCGCTGGCTGCAGTCACTGAGAAGCCACGAAAGTTTCAATGTTGGCTTCAGATTTCAGTCTCTTCCTTTGTAGGTGCTTTCAAACGTGATTTTTAAATTCTTTCCCCCTCGTTCATTTTGTTTCTAAATACAATAATAATTTTATGGCTTTATGAATACTTATTTTATTTTTGTGTTTCACATTTTACTGTTTGCAACACAATAAAGTGTTTTTGAATCTCATTGTGTGTGTAATATCCTGATAACAACCTGAGCTGGTGGGAAAGTGTGTGTGTTTAGTAAAACTTTATTAGCGCTGACGGCTAACAGCCCTGTCTAGATGGAAGCTGTTATTCAGACAGAGAAAACAAAGCCACAAGCAGTACAGCACATTATGCAGCGCTGATTATCACCGACAGTCAGATTTGTCCTGTTTGTCGTCAGCACAGACTGATCAAGAACGCTGCTAAGATTTCTGGATCCCTGTGATGAGCTACAAGCCTTGCAGCCGGTCGTTTCACTACTGGGTTGTCTCTTTTCCAAAAGGAGCTGGCTACAGGTTTCTGGCAAAAACATTCCCTCCTATGCCAAGATAACATGAAATAATCTACTTTTTGTGAAGCTGAACTATATAACATATTCTGACTTGGCATTGTATTACCTGGATGAATAAGATAACAACACACTCCACTATATTACTATGCATGAGAAGCAAATTTCTGCTGTACCAAATATGGAGAGGATAGCTGGTGGACTGTTCTATGAGCAGGACTAATTTACATAATTTGGATTATATGCAACACTTTACAGGTCTGTAGTTTCTTAATAATGTCTAGTAATTTCTTTGGATGTTTCCTGGAAAATTATGCAGTTTATTAGTAATTTTAGCAAAAATAAATGAATTGAAAGAGCTTCTCTATTTAAACTTAATTTATCGTATAGGAAACTTTATTTTCCATATGTTTTCCATGTTTTTCTGCAGAGTTAATTGCTTTAACAAAAGCATGTAACCTGGCAAAGGGCCAAACTGTCAACATCTACACTGATTCTAAATATGCTCATGGTGTAGTACATGATTTTGGCACGATTTGTAAACACAGGAACTTTTTAACATCAGCTGGTAATCCAATGACTTGCTGACAGCTATCCTCCTTCCTCTGCCGATAGCTGTAATCAAATATGAGGCGCACACGTCTAACCAAGACTCCGCTTCACAGGACAATGTGAGAGTGGATCCAGCTGCAAGGTCGGCAGCAAAATATAATGTAACACCTATTCACATTATAAAGCTTTCATTCATACAGCTGATGTTTTGATTTGCAGTGCCACGCCTGCAGTTGAAGAAATCTGGTTGTTATATCACCAACAGTGTTGGGTATGGTCCAGATCACAAACCATGCTTGACCAAGTATTTGTTTCCTCACTATGCTGAGTTGACACACGGTGAGGACCAAGTCAAAAGTAGTGATGTGTACAGAAGTCAACAAACACTGGCATCATTTGATCACTTTTTCAAAAAACGAAAAGATGAGAGCAAAAGTGTTAGAAATGAATTAAATTTTGAGTTGTTTATGCTAACATAGGCTGCAAATCTTGTTAGCAGGTCCAGCCAATTAGCTTACTACCTACAGTCCTACCATTACTTTACACATTACACCTACAAATGGATTTCATTGAGTTAACACCATCCAAAGGGAAAGAAATACTGTCTTGTGATTGTTAATATGTTTTTAAAATTGGTAGAAGCCTCTCAACTTCTAAACAGAACTCTGGTGCAGTAGTAAAAACTCTCCTAACCAGAATTCCCAGATGGGGAATTATAAGATACATGCGTAATTACAATCAGACAGAAAACAAAGGCAAACTGCACTCAGCTACAAAAATGTATAGCCGTGCTGATCTCTTTACAGCACTATCTCTCATGAGTCTGAGACAGGGCAGATCGTGGTTGCTAGTGATGCTCAATTCATGGTGCTCATTTTGTTTTCTTGTGCTGTTTTTCCTTTTGACAGTTTTGATGATAGTGTGGCAGAACTTCCTGTAGCTGATTCAAAAGTCTGAACCATCCAAAAAAAAATGTTTTCACACCTCTTTCAGTTAGACTGTGGTTCAGCTGTTTGATCCGGGCTGTGGTCCGGGGGAGGTTTCACGCATGTAGCATTGATTTGAATTACAAAGAAAAGTCTGAAAGTTCAGACCAAACAGGGTAGGTGTGAAATCACCCTAAGCGTTGTCTGTAAGAACTGTTTGTCTAGGCCAAGCTGAGATTTTGTTGAAGATGACATGTTTACTGATGCAGCTATACTGTATGACTTAGTCGTAATTGTCACCAGCATCATTTATTTATTTACCTCACTAACAGTGAATATTCATGTATCTATTTATGTGCCTCAGATCTCAGTGTGAAATAAACATAAATACAGTTGTGTCCATTTTCCTATTCGGCATAACTTAAATGATAGATGCTTTGTTCTTTCTTTTCAAAAGTACCCTTTCCATTAGATTTTTTCAATTTGATTTGACTTCATAATTCACATTAAAAATTTTTTGGATGGCAACATGCATTATGATGATTTAATGAAATTGAGTTAAATAATGTGTTAATACAAAGTAATGTGTTAAGGACATTTTCAGTTTATGATTCAACATCACTCAACCTTGCGGTGGCACAAGAACGTTCAGGCAAAAAAATTGTAATGTTTCTAACTGAAGAAACTGGGGTTCATCAAATAGGTTATAAGAGATAAGATGAGATAAACCTTTATTCTTCCCACAGTGGGGAAATTCACAAGTTACAGCAGCAAAGGGGATAGAAACAGTTAAATAGTATAAAAAGCAGTTTAAACAGGCTAAAAAGACGATATTAACAAATTTACATTAGAAATTCACACAAGGCTTGCATTGTTGGATTAAAATATACTTATTAAAGAATGTAGCAAAGCTCCATTAACATGTACATCCAGTATCATGTGGGTCTTCTTCTATCAAAATCCTACAATATAATGAAGACTATACAAGTGTAGCTTACATGTAGGAATGTCGAATGTAGAAATTTTGTTTGGCTGTGATGATGTCATAGCATAAAAAAAATGTCTAATTCAAAGGTAGCAGACTGTGATGATGTCACAGCAGAAAACAGAAAAAAACAACTAAGCTAAAGATCAAAGGCAGTGAATGTGATGATGTCACAGCAGAAAACAGAAAAAAACAACGAAGCTCAAGATCAAAGGCAGTCAATGTGATGATGTCACAGCAGAAAACAGAAAAAAACAACGAAGCTCAAGATCAAAGGCAGTCAATGTGATGATGTCACAGCAGAAAACAGAAAAAACCAACTAAGCTCAAGATCAAAGGCAGTCAATGTGATGATGTCACAGCAGAAAACAGAAAAAAACAACGAAGCTCAAGATCAAAGGCAGTGAATGTGATGATGTGCTTTGATGTTGGGTTACGAGAAGTTATAAATATAACCCAATTTTGGCACAACCGTATTCCACAAACGCGTTCGGTCTCACAATACTGTCAAATCTCAACGCACATCGTGTGCCACAGATAAGACACTTGAAGATACCAAATCGAGCTACAACACATCCAACACAATTCCAAGGTACACCGTGCATTTTCACCAAAAATGGAAATGTACAATAGTACGGCAAGAGCTGAAGGATATCCTCTGCGTCCAAAATCTGGAGCAGAGGACAAACTCCTCAAGGCCCGGTGGCAGAAACAGCAGGACAGCATGGACAATGATCAGCACCTGCAGAGTGCCATGGACCCAGTGATTAAAAGTAGAATCAAGAGGATAGAGTGCGACATGGAGAACAGGGCACTTGTTGAACTGAGGAGAAGAAGGCGAGAAACTGATGAATTCAATCAGCAGGTTGATCACCTGATGAGGCAGTTTCAACATGAAGAAGCTCTGAGACAGGATCGGGAGGAGGTCCTTCAGAGAATCCGTCAGGCCAAGTCTGTGCAAGACTATAATGAATGGCTAATGACACAGAAGGAACTGCGGAAACAGGAAAAGAGATGGCAGGCCCAACACGAGGCGAAAGTACGCCAGGACATTCGCGAACAGTATGCCCTGGAACTTAAACTTCAGGAAGAGTTGGAGGCTGAGTCCAAAAGGAACCTCTTGATTGAACAACAGGAGGAAATCTCCAGAAAAAAGCTCACGAAGGAGAGGCAGAGGCAAATGATAAGGGTTGAGGAAGAGAAAGCCAGACTCGAGCAGCTTGAATTAGAAGAAAAGTATCTGCAAAGAAAGGCTGCGCCAATAGAGCAGTTCAGGAAGCAGCAGATTGCAAGAGAGGCTGCTGTGGAGAGAATGGCTCTGTTAAAGAAGGAGCAGGATGCTGCAATGGCTCTGAGAGACGAGCAGAAACGTCTCAGTGATGAGGCTCTGAGACAGGCTGAACTGGCAAGGTTCGAGGAGGAGGAGGAGGAGAGGGCTGCATATTATCGGTCAATTTCTGCCTACAATCAGACTATGGCTGAGATGAGGCGGAAAAACAAAAAGGCAGAGCATGAGAGAAGTGCCTGCTGGCTTCATGCTAACAAAGAAGCTGACAGACAACTTCTAGAAAGGGAACAACTGAGAGCTCAGAAGGCCAGAGACGGCCGAAGGATTGTGGATATGGCCAATCTCGCCCTGGCAGCTGAAAAGCGTGCTAACCTTCTGCAGCGGCAAAAGGTGAACGTGCTGCTGTGGTGAGGAATCTAGAGCAGCTTGCTGCAGAAGACAACAGAGTCCGGCAGTATGAACTGCGTGAACTCCAAAAAGCTAAGGAGAAGCAGCAGCTCAGTTCTGAGTTGGCCCCGGGGCGGACTATCCTCCCACCCATCTCTAAAGCAGCTAAAAACACCTTAGCTGCACAGGATGCGGTCAGAAACCTCTCTGCAGGATGGGTCCGGCCACCGACTAGACATCAGGTTATCTCTGCAGGGTCGTCATCTTCCCGTCTCCCAGCTATCTTTCCAGTCAAGCAGAGGTCCTCATACTCATGATCTGGACCATCCTGCCCCCTCACTCAGCTGTCTTGCCCTTTTTCAGGACACCATGACGACTAAGTGATTAGCACTGGTGCCTCAGAGTCAGGTTCTGGTTCAGGCCAGACCTGTCTGTGAGGAGTGATGTGGTTTACTCCGGGGGCTCCGGTTTATCCATCAAAGTAATAACAACATTACAATGAAAAAAAAAACAATGAATCATATATTTTTCAGGCTGACATCTTTGACACACCTGCATGCCAGACGAGGTGGCCGAGTGGTTATGGCGATGGACTGCTAATCCATTGTGCTTTGCACACGTGGGTTCGAATCCCACCCTTGTCGCAACAGATGTTTTCTAGTTTAGGGTAAAAGTGTCTGATCAGCCTGCTGCTAAATGAATCTGCACCAATTTAAATAATTGGAAATTTTCCCATTGTGGGAATGAATGAATGAATCTGCACCAATTTAAATAATTGGAAATTTTCCCATTGTGGGACGAATAAAGGAATATCTTATGCTGATAATCAGAAACCCAGATTTTATTATGAGCTGGATTGCTGATCATAATTTAGGGATATGAATGACCCGGTTTTCCATGTTCCATGTAAATGCCATAACCCAAATATGGTCAAAACCATATGATGTGATAGGTTGGTGTAATGACAACAAATTGAATAAATTAATTTATTACATACTAATAACCTCTCTGTAATCTAGCTCCGGGTACAAAGACCCCCTGTTCTATCCAGTTCACCCCAAACACACACAGTTCAGGAAAGGGTCTTGATGACTTCTTTGTTGTGACTTCTTGAAAATGAAAATGTTTTTCCAAAGGACTTTTGACTCACCAACAAGAAATGTTTTGGCCACAGAAACAGAGTTCACAAGGCCGTGTAGTGATTCATTTAGAAATACCACAATGTACATGTAAACATCCTCCATTCAAAACTGTATGTCAAATCAACAACAAAAAAAAACGTAAAAAAGTATACTTACTATCAAACGGTATACTTACTATACGTAAAAAAAAGTATTATCAACAAAATGTACTCAGAGTCTCCAAGCAAAAGTACTCATAACATATAAAAATGTCCCCCTGTGAGTGTTACATTAGTATTACATTAAGTGTCACTTTGTTGTTGTAGTTGGTCACAGTGGAGTGAGTTCTGCTACACATACAGTTTGGTGCTTTAATATCATCATTTAGTGTTATCATGTTATCATCACTGAATGTGAGTGTGCTGTTTGTTGTTTGTCCAGTGTGTGGCCCTGCGATGGACTTTCAACCTGTCCAGGGTGTCCCCTGCCTTCGCCCTAAGTCGGCTGGGATAGGCTCCAGCCCCCCCGCGACCCTGCAGAGGATTAAGCGGCATACAGATAATGGATGGATGGATGGATGTTATCATCACCAACTCTCTGTGCATTTGTCACTACAACACAGCACTTTACACATTATACATAGTCATTTTTGATCCATTGTTAAATATGAAGATATTTATTAGTGCAATTTTAATGTAGTAATCTTCCTCTATATAAATAATCAAGCTACTTTCTTCTGAGTTTGTCCCCATTAATGTCCCCCGAAACCCCTTTGGAAGCATATTACTGTGGTGCGTCCTGTCATTGTCAACACAGTCAATGTGTAATGATTTGCTTTGTAATCTTGTCGTCGCATTTCTCCTGCATGTGCGTGTGTTCTCTCTCTGTTTGTGTCAGATCACATATACAGTTGTCTCTCTGAGGTTTCGTCCTGAGGTTTTGTGATGTTCCCTCTCTCCCACTTGTCGTTAGCATACAAAATTTGAGTATGATACTGATCATGAAAGAGTAAAATGAATTTGGATTTTACATGAACCCTGGGCATGGTTCTGGTCCCTGCTTGTCAGCAGGAAGGTATCCTCTGACAAGCACAGAAGTCCAGTTGAAATCCTGCTCTTCTGATCAAATAATCTTGTACTGACATGTTGTTCCCGTGGTGTTAAAACTAAAGTGAACATCACCGTTTCAGACTCCCATTGGTGCTATTTTCATGACAGCATGCTAAACTCATGGGATCCAGTCACATATGCAAAAAGCAAAGCAACACACACAAAACACAAAAAAACCCCAAACCTGAACAATGTGTTTGTGTGTGAGAGAGAAATGGGGCTGCATGCAGGGGTACTGTAGGGACTTGGCAGTGGCATCCTGAAACATTCCTTTCTCTCTCTCTCTCTCTCACACGCACCCCTTCCTCACCCACATCTCCTTTATCATCAGGTTCCCAGAGACTGGTACTTTGTATTTCCGTGTGTGAGAGAGAAGGGGAAAATAAAGGTGGGAGACACAGTGTCTCTCCCTCACTGCCATAGACAGTGAAAGGGTAGGCCGTGTACACTCAGTGGGAGCACGTAGTTCCGTGATTTGAGGCTGCGTATGTGTATAGGTTATCTGTGGGTGCTTGTTTTTGAGAGTAACAGAGCTTGAAGTACAGTGCTTGTTAAGTGGGAGGGTCACAGAGGTGGCATAAACTCACAAACCCTCAATCTGTCCTCTAATGGTGTGAGACTGTGTGTCGTCCTGTGTGTGCTTGCGTACACAGTGTTGCAGAGAAGGTTACCTATCCTCTCCTTGCCTGTCAACAGATAATAAAAGGGACAGAGTGAGGTGACCCAGTTTCTATCTTGCATAGTGTCTCTCAGGCCCATTGTGAATGTTCTCACCCAGTCTTACTTCTAACATCAGAGACCAGATGTGTCTGAAGCTTAGATATCTCATTTGACAGAGTGTGATCCATAGGCACATTTGTTAAAATACTCTTACAACTAGCAAAAGTTTGAAAGAAATTAAGTAATTGAAATGATATTTTTAGTTGAAGATAAGTGAAGTTAATGAACATGGTGGACATTTATTTTCCAACCTGACACAGACACCTTTTATTGAAAAGTATGTACACCATAAATTGTAACACTTGTTAGCAGGTTTAATAACTGAAACTACCAGACGCTCCCGTTAGCATCGTTAGCTTAGCTCAACCGCCACCGTCCCCCCCCGGAGAAACTCGTCCTAGACACCCGAGAGAAACACAGTCAATACGGCAGCACAGTCAAACACCAGCCAACAAGCAGCTCCTCAAACACCAGAACAAACACACCGAGAAAACAGCACAGACGGCCCGGACAAAGACGCCACACAGCCGGCGGCAGCTAGCTGGAGCCCGATGCTAATTAATTAGCTGGCTATTTACAAATAAACGAAAAAACAAGAGCTCCGACTTATTGGACAGTCTGTTAGTACAATTATCAGCACAGCGACCGTGTTATCTGTCCAGTATTTACATGGATAAATGAGAATATATTATTAAGACACTCCTAAATGCCCTGGTTCGTAGTCAGGTGAATTGGCCGTTTATACCACATATACCAACACACACGAAAACTGAGTGAATCCACTGGTATCCACTGTATGCACATTTATTTCTCTCTCTCTCTCTCTCTCTCTCTCTCACACACACACACACACACACACAGTTTATGGCTGATTGCTAATTGATCTGGCTCTTGTCCAGCCCCTCAAAATGAAAAGCTGACAGTCTTAGTCAATATGGCCCTCTGTGTCTCTCAAAGAGAAAGCCTACTATTAGTGAGCGTGCGTTTGTGTGTGTGTGTTTTAAAATTTCGGGTAACAGTGCTGGTCCATTTGTGTGTGTGTGTTTGTTGGTCTTCAGACTGGCACAAACACGTCTTTATGTCCGTCTCACTGGGAAAATCGACCGACCTGGAGAGAGTTCTTTGTGTTTTTCTCTCACATGATGCAACAATTGCTGTCTGCAGACGTTTAGTGTCCCACCGAGAGTCTGACAGTCAATAGCAACCTGAACAGAAGGGAAACGTGATAAACACAGAGAGGTGGGAGAATCTGCAGGTAAACAATCTCAACTAGTGAACAATGTCAAAAGTCATGACTGTGTTTGAGGTCTGAACTCCTTACTTTCAATAACATGAATGCGTCCATCCATCCATCTGTTTGTGTGTGTGTGTGAGGGACAGAGAAAGGATGCCAGCTCATTACCAAGCAGCCAAGTAAACAATGTCAAAGAGTTATGACTGTGTTAAGTGCTGCCTAAATCTCAATTACTCTCAAGCTCTTCTGCTAAAGACACATGAATCCTTTCTGCTGAGCTGCTCAATGAAGCACTTCTTAAATCAAGCTGAAGTGTCACTAAAGTGCAGTAAATTAGTGCACAACCTTTCGTCTCGACTGTCCCCGAAAAATAAAATACTGCCTTTTTTTTGTTGTTTTTGTACTTCAGAGAATGTGTATGTGTTTGCAGCAGAGTCGAGAGAAGCGGAAGAAGGGAATAGTATAATATCCTCCTAATAATATCATATTTAAAAACAATTAAGAAGCAGCATCATTAGTAAACAAACTGCAGCTGTAATTTACATTTTTATATGATTGAAGTGAAACTAAAACTCTTCTAAAACCACATTTTCCAAGCTGCCTCTGCTGGTTTGTATCTGCTGTTGATGAGAAATTAATAAATGACAAGTGAAGACAATAAAAACAAACTCAACATGTCACATTTGTTAAATACATGATTTATGTGCACCAGTTAAAAACTAAGCTTCATCATTCTGAGTGACAGTACAGTAGCTGCCAAGGCATCAGAGTATTCTACACATCAAAGCAGCCTTTACTTCTCTCCACTTGAGGTTATCAGTAAGTGTTGCTGGATTTGTGTCTGAACAACTGTTACAATACCTCAGCTATCTTCTAGTATCTGTTGACTTAATCCAAGAGGTTAGGTGGTGTAGAGATGCAGGAAATTGGTTTTAAATTACTTTTTCTTGGGGCGGACTCAGAATTATATATCTTGCTCCCCCATGCCTGTGATCTCTGATTAATTTCTTTCAAAATTCAAACATCTCTCAGTCATGTGAAGGCACGAGGAAAGGGCCTGGCAGGCAGCCATGTCAGAGACAGTGCAGTCTACAAATGTGATCCGCTGTACGACATCCAAAAAGATAATGAGATAAAGATGACGATGATGGCTACCTTGCCAAAATGAAAGATAAATAATACTTGATGGGGGTGATTGTGGAACCGTTTGATTGAGTTTCAGTTTTCAATATGAGTATTAGAAGTAGTTAAGGCAGATGTTTGCTTAATGGGGTCGAACATCACTGGAGTTCAATTAATCAAACATGATCAGTTCTTCAGTGAGTATCAAATGATTTCAGTTGTAAATCAGGCTGACAATCATGAACAGTTCATTGTCCATCCTGAAATGAAGGAGGAAGGAGTGAACAGCATCATCATGTCTGGCTGGAGACCCTTAGGGGAACATTACAGGAAATACGCTTATTTACTGTCTTGCTGAGAGTTAGGTGAGAAGAACAATACCACTCTAATGTCTGTTATATATGAGGCTATAGACGGTAGCTGTTAGCTTAGTATAAACACTGGAAACCTGACTCTGTCCAAAGGTAACAAAATCCTACCAGAAGCTCTAAACACATCTGATTACTTTCACGTGTACAAAAACCAATATGTAAAAGTGCCCTGGTTTTACGGGGGATAGTGTTCCAGACTATTTCTTGGACGGGGACGGTGACAGTCTAATAGCTATCAAATGGACCTTGTGGTGAGATCACCTGCTGTTTCCAAGGTTAAACATGAACTTTGAGAGACATTCAAAACATTGTCTGGAACTTTATATATAACAGACACTGATCTAACTCTCGACAAAAAAAGTAACATAAAAAATAAAAATAAAAAGGCGCATTAAGATCAAACTAGTGCTTTACACTACATTGTCAAAATACCAAAGTATTCTGGATATGACCTCATGATTTAGTTACTTCGATTAGGGATAACTTAATCATATGCATCTTTATCTTTGTCATTTACCTACGTATCAGAAACACATCAGTAGATGCCACTTGGATCCCCAGGTGCTGTGGACAAAATTGCAACAAGCTATTGTACTTTTATACAAGTTGGATATGAGATTTCTGTTTTCGAGTGAAAATCAGTATGTGTAATTTAAATATAATTTCAAAAATCTGAATGCTATGAGTATATTCTCATTTATGTTAATTGAAGCCAATCCTTTTTTTATATTTGAAGATATTATAATTGACTTCAAATCACTGTTAAAACACTGAAAGGTACAATATGTCACATCTGCATTAAAATGCCTACAAACAACTAGAACTATGTTTTATATTTTGTTGATTTGTGATGAAGTCTGTGAAAGTGACTAAATGTAACATGGATAAATCTTTAGTCCATTACTTTGTCGTGAGTCATATCATATGTGATAGCTTTTCATCAGTAGTGGTAGTTGTTTAAAGACCCCTCTAACAAAAATCAAGTCTTTAACCTTGTTAACATGTCCGTATAGTGTTTTTTATATGTTAAAAGACAGATCATGAGTGAAATAAGGAGTCAAAGCGATGGCTGAGCATTTCCACCTTGAAACTGCAGTGTACCAATGACATGAAACATGAATTCAGACAGCCAGGGTTTCATATGGAACACACCTAAGAAACCAATCTCATCAACTTGTGGGATGGGGCTACGCTGAAATGAGCTGTTATCAGAGGAGAAGCCAGGTGTAGCTACTTAAGGTATTGGTATTTTGAGAGCTAAGTTTCACTATTTTCAAAACGATGGCAGAGACGTGTTCTCTTTTTGGTTGCAAAGAGGCTAAAGAAGAAACGGTGCCTTCATGTATTACCAAAGAATCTGAAGATCTTTGTAGAGCAATGTTTTGCCACAAAACTGATATCGAAGCCCGATGCTGTTCCATCCATTTATCTTGTGGACACAGCGAGTACTGGCCAACATTTTGGCCAACTGGTAAATTTTATTTTTTGTGTGTGTTTTTTCTGTTGACTGTACCTAAACAAATCTCCATTGTGCTAGATAATGTTAGCCAACGTTAGCCTGCCAAGTTATGTTTTGATTCATGTCAAATGCAGACGGGACATTTTGGGGGTGTTGTCGAAGAAAGTTAGGGCAAATGTCACTCAAAACAGTTTATAGACATATAAAGCTGCTAAAATGGACATATAGCTGCAGAATTAATCGAGGTTTCTGTGTTTTGATAAGCAGAGTTGAAGCTGCAGACGGAGGGGTGGGTGGAGATAGAGGCAGGGACTGTTTGCATATTCATAGATCTGCACAAAGTACATGAAGGCAAAGGTGTAGAGTTACATCTAAGCCAATCTAAGGCATGAAGGGATGTTTATCATGGCAAGAAATTCTAAATGTGTTATTTTGATGAACAGAGATGAGTTTTTAGTGTATTAGTGCCGGGAGAAGAACTTTAACAACGAAAACAACTCTGATGATTCCATGGTACCCCCACGTCATCAAACTATGTCTTTTGTTGTCATTGTTTTGATTGAGAGACCCCTACTGGAAGAAATTGCATACTGTGCTTTGAAATACTTTGACCACCAGATGGTCGCCGTGTGCAACCTGTTAAAAGAATACTATGACATTTTGAATTTTAGTCAGCTGTCACATTGTGCGAAACTGTGCGGGGAATTGCGCCTTCCAGTTTCAATGATGAATGCTGACAATGCTAACAAGACATTTCAGGGAACACTAACAAAGACAAATGCATAAAGTTTTTCCACAGTGTCAAGTGTTAGGTGAAGAATAATGACCTTTCATCCTTTCAGAGATAATGGTGAATAAATTCTATAATTGGTAAATGGAAGGCAGTTTATATTTTGATGGAATTAAAAATGAATTCATCTTAACCGTGCTGCACATGTCTCGTCCTTCCAACCGTGGACATGACAGTAATGCCCAATCTGCTCCTTTAAATGTGTCTCTCTGTCTGTACATATTATCCCTCTGCTTCCAGTCCAGTCCTTGTTTTCTTCTGTGGTTCTTCAGTCAACACTTCAGTCCATGCAGCCCTTAAATGGAGGGTTTATCCCAAAGAAATCTGTCTATTTCACTCAAAGCAAAGCCAATCTGTATTGGTTTCTCCAGTGTGTCTTTAACTCAGATTCTGAGACCCAAAAAAGGTCAATTTCTGGACAGAGGCTACATTCACTCAGCTTGAGACCCCAATTGAAGGACCTTGACATGGTGTACAGCATGCAGGCTGCAGAGAGGTGGAAAAACAAGGTGGATTTCTGTTTTCGAAGGAGATGAATTGTCCCTTCAGAGAGGTCAGGCCACCAGACCCAGGCGGGAGATCTTAGCAGAGAGGAAGGAGTGTAGGATGAAGACGATCGGCTTCGGACACGAGTGGAGGTCCAGTTGCTGGAGGGGGAAGGAAAAACAACAGAATTAAAATAAGAACGAGACAGAATCATGTCAAACATGACCAGGGTAAAGAGGAGAGAATATGACTAAAAGATGTGAGAATTCATTAAAGCAGATCGGATGACAGAGAGGGGAAGAGGCAGGGGAGGAAGGGAAAAGAAAAAAAGCACATAAAACCATGAAAAATATATTCAAAACTAACTACACAGTCAACACAGTTCCCTATGAGGCAAGGATTAGACAGTTCTAGCAGGAGCTAAGAACTGAACACACACAAACACCACATGAACAAAGCCCTGTTCATAGCCTGAATCAACAGAGGGTGATTTCACTCCTACTGTGACTCACATCCTGTTTCTTAGGCCTATAGGGAAGTTTAACCTATAAATTCACAAATAGACTACTATTCAGTTGGTTAGATTTCACCCTGAGGAAGTTTTAGAGGCTACCTCATGTCCAGCAAACCCAGGACAATGAAATATGAGGAGACCTGCACATTATTACCAGTGCAGTAAAATCTTGTGTTTCCAAAAATTCAGATTTTCAGGAGTTGGAGCTATTGGATGGATTGGCATGAAATTTTGTACAGATAGCCTCGGTGGCCAAAAGATTACTTTGGTGATTCCGTGATCCTCTGCTAATGCCACCAGCAGGCTGACATTTGTGGTTCATCCCATTTGGTGGATTGCAAAAGACTTTGATATAGATACTCATGACCTCTCAGAATGAGTTGGAATAACTTTGGTGATGCCTCAACTTTTCATCCAGCACTATCATATTTTTGTCAGATGTTTTTTATCATATTATGACCAAACACCTGCAAAATGATGGCATTTGCATCAGCCTCGGTTGTACGGTGCCAAATACTAGAATATTTAACACTGTACATGTTTAACATCCATACATCCGTATGTCAGCATTACCACTAATTAATTCTTTATTTTTTTCCAAGCCAAAATCAATGGTTTGGCTTGATCCAAGCTCCAAAATACATTTTGTGTATAGGAGACTGAAACTGTCAATTGCTGTACCAAAATTAGACAAACATGCATAGTCCCTGCCAAGTAATGACAACATAGTCAACACTTTGAAAAAAAGTACAGCTGACTCCACTTTCAAATGCTGAGCTAATGAGCCATCAGCCACCATCCGCAAGTGCCTTGGGATTTTTATAAAGCCTTGTCTATGACTGTGCTGGGATTCAGAAATGCTACAGACACCAAAATCTGTTCTGCTAAGGTAGCCAACACAGGGTTTTGAATCAAAGCTCCAAAATCTTTTCTTATTTGCCTTCAGCATAATCTAAGCAGTCAAACATGAGTGTATCTGACAGGAGCCTTACATGGAGCTGTAGGTGGATTGTTATCCTGACAGTTCGATGGGAGATGTAAAACATCATTGAGTAAATATTTTAGTTTTCACTGTCACTTTATTTTCCAGCATACAGTAAGTAAATCACAGCGCTACAGCTTTATGAATGATGAAACATCAATGTTGTTTTTCTGGGTAAAATCTGTTTTTATAAGTGCCAAGAGATGGTAATAAAAGAGCTACTACAGCTCATTCTCCTGACACCAACATTGATATTCACATCAGTATGTGGAATATGACCCAAGAGGCGAAAAACTGAAACTTTTCAAACAGAAGTGACAAACATATTGGGTGGTGAGAGTGGAAGTGTTTGTACTTGGTTGGTTTCAGGTGTACACTTCAATTGGCCCTGATTACTCCCCGAAACACGAGCCAACTGGACCTCTGGTGCAAACAGATTAAAACTCTTACAGTGAGTGACAGGCTATTTTTAAAGAAAGCTTTATTATATTGTGACCAAGTGTTGTAATTTACTTTCTGCTGTACCTCTTTCACTCTGCCTGTCTCTCATACTCTTGTACTCCAGTTTGTGTTGTGCTTCATTTCCCAGAAGGCCTTCTGAAACCCCCCGAGACCTGGTATGAATTTGTCCTATTTATTGCGAGTTGTACACGACCACAGCAAAGTAAGCTCGATAGTGAATATACTGCAAAAGTATGAATTGAAAAGCAAACTGAAAAAAAAGTTATTCATATTTTTTAAAGGCTTGGAGATGAACACTTTAACTCAATTTAAGTTGACATTGGAAAAGAATTGCGTCAAACTCTTTGGATTGTGTTAAATATTAGAAACATTTTGTCTCATTGATTTTTTAAATGTGCATTTTTCAGTCGACCGTGAATATGGAGCAAAACTGAGCTCCTTGGGAAATTTGTGCGTCACTATAAAAAGAAAACACTCACAATCTCCCCCTCCTTCCCTCCAAAGTCAAGGAAGAGCATGCGGACTCCGTCATCTGAGGACATCTTTAGTTTTTCGTAGGGGTAGGAGAGGAGCACCTGGGGCCTGGCCGCCATTTGAGCTCCTGTTTCCTCTCCGTTCTCCCTCTCTCCCAGCGTGGGGTCAGCCAGCACAGAGAAGCCCTGCTCATAGTGGATCACCAGCCGGCACTCCTGACCCTGGTATAGACAACCTCGAAGATAAATAGATTTGATTGTTAGCTGATGAGAAGCTCATGAACTAATCATCTTGTTTTTCATTTTCCCTGTATTAACAACGTGTAGATGACAGAAATAAGAGTTAACGTGCAAGTCAAATTCATTATCCTGGTACAATAAGAAATCACAATAAGAGGTAAACATAGACTCCAGATCACAGATGTTTAAGTAGCAGTACACCTTTAAAGAATATATAAATAATAAATATATAAATATTGTGGACCTGTCCTTGGAAAACCTCCTTCCTTTTAGGGATGATATACATTTTTTTTGCTGTCTAATAACATAAGTGGTTTGTTTTGAAAGGACATGGCCATTCAGTATGATTAATGTGTTATGTCAGTAGGTTGGACATGCTCTATAAAGATGTATGAGATGTATGTTTCTTTTTCAGCTAATTCAACTGTCACAGGTGATCATGTGGTTAGAAAAGATGCAAAATCAAATACAAAACAATTAAACTCATGTTCTCTTCTGCATTACATGAGACAGCTCTTCTCACATGTAAGTTTTTAAAAATTATTATTATTAAATATTATTATTAAATAATAATAATAATAATAATAATTAAATAAACTCCAAGATACAATACAAACAAAAAGGTGACTTAACACAGGAAATCCTTCCTTCATGATGGTTAGAATGTTCTTGTATAATACTGGTATTTTTTTTTAGAGAGGTGTTGATTCAACTTTTTAGTCATTTTTCAGGCTGCAAAAAAAAGTACTTTTACTATGAGGTATTTCTAATATTTTGTCCACCCCGTTTATATCAATGAGAGGAGACTAAATAATGGAGACTACTCTTATACAGCATTAGTTGTAGTTAGGTGAAGTTAGGTAAAGTTAAAATATATTGTCCAGTTCTATCACATGGTGAGTCAAAACAACTGGTTTCCTATTAATACATGAGTTATCTATCAACGCGAGCTCGACTAACTCACGCGTCTATTCCACTTTACAGTTTGCCACACTTCAGTGACAGACGACTTCCTTCATGTGGAGACCAACCCACTGAAAGCATGCTGGAATTTGTCTGTTGTACAACATTTCTCATCACTTTCTTTCCCCTCTCTCTTCACAGCACGTGTCAGGCTGAAAGCCGAGTGTACTATCTTTATCTGCTCTCCC